>JAADWR010000001.1:0-227761 GCA_023336345.1 Pythium inflatum | reverse complement strand
TCCGACATGTTCTTGATGTCCACAGGCATGCAGCGACGAATCGCCTTGAGCGCTCGCATGTTGGCAACGAGGTTTTCTTCTTCCCACTCACGCTCCTTTCGTGCCTCCTCAGCAGCATACTCATCCGTGAGCATCAAAGCACTGTTGTACTTCTCCATATCTTGTTCAAGACGGTAGTATTCTTCACGCAGACGTCGTTGAGTGTCTGGGTCTGGATGCGTGACATCTGCCGAGCCAATCTCTTCCATGCGCTTGCCAATCTCCTCGACTTTTTGCTTCGCTTCTTCGTACGGGATATCGGGAACTGTCGCCATTGGTGACCAATGCCACGGCTGATTCTGGAGCCTGAGCAATTTTTGCAACAGTTCTTCCTGCTCAGCATCCACGACCATTCGCGTGTGCTCGATTCTCTGCTTGGACGAGTGGACACCATCGAAGAACGCGACGATACTCGATTCGACAATGCCGTCCTGACACATTTTCTCCTTCACAGAGTCGTGAGAAGCGCCGCTCTGTACCATCCCGCGGTATTCACCAAACTGCTCATGCATCGCTTCAGCCTGTGCCCGACTCTTCCGGTTCGCTGCACTCAATTTCGCTGCCGTTTCGTTTGCACGACTGGCCTCGGTAGCTTGACGGTCGGCTTCGTCTTTGGCCTGGACAGCTTCCGCCATGGCTGCTTCCACGGCGGCTGTACCCTGCTCCTCTTCTTCACGAGCAGCGGCCATCGCAGCTTCGGCAAACTTCTTCGCTCGTTCCCAGAGCGCATGAGCCTCCTCATTGGCTCGCGAAGCGATGATGCCTGCTTCATCGACAGCCAATTGTGTCTCCGTGTGAACCTTGATTATAGCATCGCGCTCTCGATCTTGGTTCACCTGGGCCTCTTCCATTAGTTGCGCTCGGGTTTTGGTGGTACGGACCGGTCCTTCGTGCTTGTTTTGATTCCACGTCTCGACGGTCCGCTCTTTCAACCGCCCAGCCAACTGTCGTACTGCTGCAATCGCCGCCTTACCGTCAGTTGCCTTTGCGACACCAGGTGCTTGTGTGAGGCGCTCTTCGATACCAGCGAAGCAATCGGTGACACTGTCGCACAAGAGCATCACGTACCAACATTCGATCGATGACCGAGTGTCCGCTGTGACGGGGCTGCCCGTTACATCGAGCCCGGCGCGCTCCACGAGATTAGGCACTGCAAGTCGAACGTCGTTGATTACTTGAATCCACGCTTCCAATTCCGTCGTGACTGTTTCCGTCGTCTCGGTATTGGTGTGCTGATGCTGGAGCCGCGTCTCAAAGAGCCGCAGCTGCTCGCGTTCGATCACGTCCAGTGTCCAGTCTATCGACTCACAAACGCCATTGGCTTCGGCCGCAAGCCGATTGTTCGTGTAGTGCTTCTTCAAAATGTTGGCGCGGTTTTCCATGAGTGGACTACACCGGGGCATTGGTGAAACACAGCAAGGAGAGAAGTCGGACACGGCAGGAAGAGAAGAGAAATCGTCGCCATCCGGGTACCCGAGGTCGTCGTCGTACATCCACTGATTGTCGGCCTTGAGCGGACACTGTCTGTCCAACAATGGACATCCCAACTCAGCCTTCTGAGTCGTTGCGTACGGGTGACGGCCCGCAGGACCGTACTGGGCGACGTGTTGCAAATGCGCCTTCAACACAAGTCGAAATGTCTCCTCGAGCGTCTTGTACCACGCCAATTTGCGCTCGACGAGCTCGTCTGGCTCATTCGTTGCTTCCCACGCTTTGCCAGCCTCATGCAGATGCGCGTGGAGCGCCCGTCGTTCTGTGAGGGTGAGCCCGGTGACACGACGAGTCTCGAGCAACGACGGGGGTGCCTTCATAATATCCTTCGGATCGAAGCGGAGCACTTCCAATATGTCGGTTCGTTTGAACTTGCGCGCCACCTCTCGTGACATGGCCTTGTTATTAGGTGTCTTGTTTGTTTGGAGGTCGGCTTCCGATACGTTGCTGATATCCACAGGCATGCACCGACGAATGGCCCGGAGTGCTTTGTCGTTGGTCTCTTCTTCTTCTTCCAATAGAGCGTCGTTCGTCGCATCGTTATCCACCGTAATCCAGCCGTCCACGTGGAGTTGCTTGATCATCTCGACCTTGTTTTTGGGAACAAATTCGACCACTCGGGTCGTCGAGTGCATCGATCGCAATAGCTCCATTATGCTGGCGTACGGCTCAAACAGCACCCGCGTACCGTTCACTGCAAACAACACATCGCCAAGCACGATCTGCCCGCCTGTCTTTGCTTGGCCCTTGACAGCGCGGACGGCAGTACCAGGAAAACCGAATCTCACGGCATCTTCGAGGTTCAGCCCCATCGGCCCTTCTTCAAACACAGCTGCGTACGTCGCGAGCTTGCGGTGCGAATGCGCTTGGACGTTCGCATCTCTCTCGAACGTGAGCTCGAGCGGACGTGGCGAGCCGCGGAGCAGCTCCAGGGCGTTGGCAAAGCCCATGCCATCGAGGCGCTGCTCGCCGATCGCGACGAGCTCATCGCCCATTTCGAGACTAGCGCGCTGCACGCGGTCGAGACGCAGTCCGTGACTGATGATTCCGTCGCGTGGGGGCACGAGTGCGGCGTCCAGGCGCTCGTCCGGCGCCAGCGTCAGCACAACGACGCGCGGCGAAGCGGTCTTCATGGGTTGTTCTCACCTTCGGATATCAGCCTGATTTGCATGAGATCTCTGAGAAAACGTCCGTATTGGCTGAAAATAGTCCATTTTTGAATAGCGATTGGTTGAAATGGAATAGCCTGAGGTCCCGAACGTCCCTACGGCGATCCGTCGAACGAGGGACATTGGTGCTCTCCGGTAAAGTACGTATGGGGCCAACTTTGCCCTCCCTTGTTGTTGCGCGCCAACAAAACCCCGCACCAGCGTTGGCTCTATCGCTCTCTCTTGGTCGCCACCATGTCGTCGAACGACGTCGACTTCAAGTCGCTCTACCAGAGCTCGCTCAAGCTCACGACCGCGATCGATGACTTTGGGATCCCGCGCTTGGAGAAAAGCCTCGAACAGCTCGACGATGCCTCGCGGTCGTTTTTCTACCAACAACAAGCGCCAACAACAACAGCAGCAGCGCCAACCCTTCCAACAAGTACGCTCAAGAAGAAGCGGCCTGCGAGCACGAGCGCCAAGGTCGCGGTCGACAAGGCCAACTTCCTCTTGGCCGCGAAAGGCATCGACGCCGAGAAGCTCTCAAAGGAGCTCCAAGCGTTTGAGCTCACACCGGGCTTTGAGCCCGAGACGCCGCTGGGCGAGACGGACATTGAAGGGTACCTCACGCACCACCACGAAATGATCATTCTCACGGCCATTGAAGACGTGAACCGCCGCACGATGGACGCGACGCACGACCGCATGAACCAAGCGATGATCGACGACTTTGAGCGCGCGAAACAGCAGCTCTTGGAAGACTTGGGCAGCGCCAAGCAGCTCGGCGTGCGCAACTACCCGCGCATTGTCGACCAGATCCACGAGAGCAATGTGTTTGCGCGTCGCGACCAAGGCAACGTCCAAGGCTTGGGGCTTGCGGGCGCGTCGTTTAACGGCCAGCCGCGGTTCGATCTGTCGCAGTCGGGGTCGTTCTTTGCGCCGAGCAGCAACGGCACGGCGCCGTCTTTGAACCTGTCGCAACTTGGTGTTGATAGCCAGATGAACGACGAGATGAAGCAGTACTTTAGCGTCTTGCGGGATCTCCATGCGTACCGCGTGCCCGGGGCGCGCAGCCAGTTTGACGTGGCCGGGAGTTTCCAGCGCGTGTGCAGCGACAATGTCTCGAGCGCGACTGTTGGGTCCAAGTGGGAAGCGGTGCTCAAGTGCTGGCAAGTGCTCGGTAATATGCTCGCGGGTGGCGATCTCAAGACGCGCACGCAGCTCGTGTCGGAGCGCGAATTTGGCGACTTGGACGAGCAAGACGAAGGCCAGCGCGTGCTCGTCGAGCAGCGCTTTGCCCATGGTGCGTGCGTGTTCTTAGAGAGCCAATTCAAGTCGTTTGTCCAGCAGACCGTGCAGAAGAACCACTTGCCGATTGGAGGCGTTCCAGACCTCGTCTCGAGCATTCGCGCGTTTGTCAAGTACCTCCAGAGCTCGTCGCTCCAGGGTACGGCACCAACGCGCAGCACTGTGGACAGTGAAGTCGACGTCTGGGCGCTGCTCTACTACTGCCTGCGATGTGGTGGCGACCAAGACGCAATCGATCTCGCGACGAGTTACATGCGTGCGGGCAACTCGCCCGTGGACGAGAACGTGCTGTGCGGCCTCCGCTACCGCGCTCACCAGAAGCGCTCGTTCACTGACCGGAACAGCGCGCCGCTCAGTGCCTTCGCGAAACAGTTCCCAGCCGAGTACAGCCACCTCATCGACCGGTACCACCGCCTCGCGAGCTCGTCGATTGACGCTGTCTCTGTCGTGAACCCTTACGAGCGATGCGTGCTCAACTTGCTGTGCTTTGGGAACGCCAACGCTAGCGAGCCCCGTATCCTCACGACCATCGAAGACTACTTGTGGCAGCGCCTCAGCTTTATCCAGCGTGTTGCGTGCAACAGCTCGGCGCCCGACAGCGCCTATTCGATCAGCCGTTTGGCCAAGAGCATCCGCAAGTTTGGACCGGCTCACTTCGAAGGCACCAAGGCGGGCGGCAACAGCACATACTCGCCCTTTTTGTACTTTGAGATCCTCCTCATCGCTCAAGAGTTTGAAGCGGCGATCAAGTACGTTGGTTCGCGTGGATTCTTGTTGGAGGCGACGCACTTCGCGCTTGCTCTCAACTACTACGGCTTGCTGCGCTGCTCCCCGTTCCCGGTTGGCGAAGAAGACGAACTCACGGTCGACTTGGTGCGTCTTGTTCGCCAGTACATTCACGGCTTCCAACGAACGAACCCGACGGAGGCGGCCGAGTACATTGCGTGCATTTCGGATATCCAGGCCAAGAAGGAACTGTTCTCGGAGCTTCTCCTCGAGACGCGCAAGTTTGACACGCTCGCGGGCTTCACCAATAACACGGATGGCAGTCGCACGCGTGGAGTGTTTGACCGTTTGTTGAAGGACGTGGCCGAAGAAGAGATTCGCGATCTGATTCTCTCGGCGGCGCGAAAGGCCGAAGCGCGTGGCCGCCCGCACGACGCGTACGCGCTACTCAAGTGTGCTGGTGACGTCGAGGGTGTGATCGCACTACTCAACACGCAGCTTTCGTCCATGCTGTCTGCTCCACGTGCCGAGCGCGAAGAATGGTTCCGTGTGGCCAAGGAGTTTGCCGAAAAGTGGATGCGTTTCCCGTGGGTCCAGGGTCTTGCGAACAAGTACGCGCGAACGGGGGCCATGGCGTTCCAGACGCTGCTCAACATGAATATTTTCCTCGAACTCTACGAGCGCCAGCAGTCAGAGGACGCGATCCGCTTTGTCGATGAGCTTGAAGTCATTCCGACGCCGCAAGCCAACAACCTCGCGGTTTGCGTCGACCGCTTCCTGGCGTATGACGAGTCGGTGCGTCAAAACTTTCACGTTCTGTTGCTCGGGTACGTCGAGTGTCTCGTGCGTGATACGGAGCGCATGAAGGTCCAGACCACGGGCGAAGTTCGTCGGGCAGGCATCCAAACGCTGCGAGAAAAGGCCGAGTTGGTTGTCACGTTTGCTGGCATGATCAAGTTCCGCTTGCCGCCTGGCACGAACGAGCGCCTGAATCGCATGGAAGCCATGATCTACTAAATCCAGAGGGCGCAGAAAGGAAAAGCCTCGTCTACTACTACGATCACGTACACAACGCTACCTCTACACTTGCTCTCTCGATTCTTCACTAAATATGCTACTCGGTCTCATTCTCTTGGTCTCTTTGTCTGGCAGTCACTTCCACAGCTTCTCTCGCTCGATCTTGGTATTTACCGCAACGCATATGCGCGTGTGCTCGTGATCGACGACATATCGTGTGTCGACGGACGCGGAAGCAGCGACGGCGCTGTGCGCGCAGAGCTAAACGCCGACGTCACCGTCGTCGCAGGCATCGTGGGCTCATACGGTTGGTTCTTGGTCGTCAACGGCTTGCGTATCTGGTTGTTATGATAGTGCTTGTCCCATGGATTCGTCATGGTCGTTGTTGTCGTCGACGTGTGCATACGATTGGTCGTATCAACAAGCGAGAGCCGCGGTTTGCGTGCTGGGGGTGCTTTCTCGGCGCTGCTCTCGCCCGTGCGCGCGCGCTTGAGCGAAATGCGCTTGGGCGTCGGCAAGCGCGTCGGCTTGGCCAACTGGCTCACGTGGCCCCGCGGCGGCTCTGGATGGGAAGCAAACGCAGCAGTCGAACGCACGGATTCTGGCTCCGGCTCGGGTTCGTGGATCGTCGGGCGATGGAAGAGCTCGGCGCAAAGCTCGTCGTCGTCGTCCATGCGCATAAGCTGCTCCGGTGAGCCAAACGTCTCAAAGAACATTGCGTCGCTCGAGCGGCGCGCACCGGCCGCGTACTTGGCGCGCAGCGTCTGCGCGGTCGTGGGCGGCGGCGGCGTGCATGTCCGCTGGATCGCGGCGCGCAGCGTCGTGTAGCGCGCGAGGCCGTCGCGCGTCATGGGCGACCAGAGCATCTGCATCGACGGGTCGTCACGGCCCATCGTCGTCATTGTGAATATCCTCGGTTGTCGTCGTAGAGCGGGAAGCGTTATGGCGTGTGGTCGCGTCTTGAGACCGACTTGGGGATCTGGCGCGGCCTTTTTTCTGGTCTTGTTTTCAAACGTTCAAATGGACCAGAAATAAGACGTTTGGATTGGTGGATAATAAGAGACAAACAGCCAATCAAAATGGGCAACATAAGAATGCAGAACCGGTTTTTGGAGAGCCGAATGTAGCCATGTCATTCGACTACGACTGTTCGCTTGCGGTTCTCGAATGTGCCACCAAGAATAGGCCGCGAAATTCGCTGCGACGCTCACGCGATTCCCATGGCCAAACGCGCTTCGCTCTCTAGTGCATTTCTGCGATGGACAGCAGCGTTGCGAGTGTCGACACGCTTGTGTATCAGCTCGAAGACGACGACGCGAGCGTGCGGTGGGCGACGCTCCAGCGACTGCGCAAGCGCGCCGCCGTTGAGCGCACGCAGTTGCCGGTGCGCAATCCGCGGCGCTTTCTACAATGTCTCCGGCGCCGCTTGTCAGACGAAGACCCGCGCATTGCGCGCGGGGTGCTCTTGCTTTTGAGGGACCTAGTCGACGTCCTCGGCGACGACGTTGACCAGATCCTCTCGTCGATCCTCCCACATCTCGTCGCGCGGCTGCCACGTCACACTGAGGACGCTGATTCACCGCTTGATGAAGATACATTTTCGGTCTTTCGCAAGTTTGTCAACGTCGCGAACGACCTCGCGGGTGTCGCGAATCTGCTCGTGAACATGGGACTCGCGCATGCCCATGCCAGTGTCCGCGAAGCTGCACTCCTCACAGTCGTGCGGCTGCTCGACGAGCGCTACGGTAGACGCCGACTGGGCGACGCAAAGCAAACCACGGCACGTGTAGACGCGGCGCTCTTCACGGAGCTCGTCCAGGCCGCTGTACCAGCACTAGAAGACGATGATGAGAATGTTGTCGTCGCGGCCGAAGAAACCATTGCCAAGATCCAGCTCTTTTTGGGAGGCGCTGGGTTTCATGACGTCATGCCGCACCTCAGCAGTGAAGACAAGCAAACGCTCGCGGGCCATGACGCTGCGATCCGTGCGTTTGTTGACGCGGCGACCAACACTGGCGCTGCAAGTGTGAGTGCCTCGCAAGTGCTAGCGTTGCGAGCGAGTTTACCGACGGCTGCTTCCATGCCCATGGCGGCCACGACGCTCCGGTTTGGTTACGTCGCCAATGAGATTGTCGACGCACTGCACGCGAATCGCGGCAACTCGAACGCCGAGTGGAAAAAGCGCACGGCGGCGGTCGAGCAGCTCTACGCCGCGACGAAACAAGTCGACGCGTGTGTGTTGTGCCAGGCTGTTCGTGGAATCGACGATACCATCGGCTCGTTTTCAGAGCTGTTCGAGATGTTGATGCGGCTCCTCCAAGATATTGACGTGCACTTGGTGAAACGCTCGATCCAGATCCAGCGACTGCTCTTCTACAAACTCGAGCCCAAGGAGGTAGACAGCCAAGCACCGTGTGAAGTGACTCCCTATATCGATCACGTGTTGCCGGCGTTCGTCGAGACGGCGGCCAACTACGCCGAAGACGATGAGATCACGACGCACGTGTATACGCTCTTCCAGACGCTCTTCTCGGGACAGACTGTGAGTGTCGCTGTGTTCTCACGCGCGCTTCTGAGCTCCCTCCACCATCGTCGGCTTCAAGTCCGAGAAGAAGCGCTTAAGATCTGGATCGTGCTCTTGCTCACGGCGCAATCGCAGTCGCTCTCGACCAAAGGCGTGTTGAACGACGCGGTCGTCCATGCGCTCGGCAAAGCCTTGGGCGACGGCAGTGCCCGCGTGCGGTCCATGGCGATGGAAGCGGTAGCCGTGCTGGGCCGCGTCACGCGACAAGACATCTGCGCGATTCTCGAGTCGCACGTTGACGATTTTACGCTCGAACGGATCGATCTTGACGCGTTGTATGCCCGCTCGAGGGATCCGCGACTGCCGTCGCTGCTGGAGAATGGCCAGTTGAGACTGCTCAATACGAAAGACAAGGCGACCACGGAGGCGGGGGACGCCCCTGCAGTCCACACGCGGTCTCCCGTCCGCACGAGCTCATCCTCAAAACCTAGTCTCATCACTGGTACGAAAAGCATCAAAGCCATGGAATCGACGGAGCTGCTGGACGGACCGTCCGAGCTCTTGCAGATGGATCCACGTGTTTCCTACGGTGCGTCTCGTGTCCCAAACTTGCGTGATCCCCAAGGCATTGGCGATACCAATGACTGGCGCGGTGAAACAGCCGACAACGCACGATCAAGTCAGCCGATCGATCCTCGTGACGTCTCTAGCGCTCCAGGCGAGCCCGTGGTTGTGACGGAGAAACTGCAGATGCTCAAGCGAAAGACCGAGCTTCGAAAGTCTGCAAGCAGCAAACGAGTCACGCCGAACCGCCAGTTCAATCCGCAAGAAGGCGACAACGAGTTTGCATCGTCAGGATATGCAGCACAGCAGTACCCGTCTCCGTCACAATGTCCTCTTATCAAGCCGTTGCCACGAACTCGACGAAAAGAAGAGGAAGTCGAAGAGTATCCACAGACAGCGAGGCGACCGCCGACCGCAAGCAAAGCGTTCTCTACACCACGAGCGACAGAAGAAACGAAGCGCGAGTCGCCTCGGACACCGCCGACAAAAGGGAAAGAGGTCCCAACTGACCAGTATGAAGATCGTCCAATTCGCCCCATGCGAGCGATTGATCTGGATGAGTTTACCACGAGCGACGATGCAGTCGAAACTAAGAAACGACCGGCTGTGCCCATGTCACTCGCTACGAAGAAGCGACTCGAGGCGAAGCAGCGCCAAGAACAAGGAGCCAACAGTTTTTCGGAGGAAGTTGAAGAGACGTCACCAAAGGCACCTAGTCCCGAGGCGCCCAAGCCCCGCGCTCTATCGTTGGCAACACGCAAACGCCAAGAGCAAGCTGCCCGCGAAAAGGAAAAGACCGAAACGGAGCCCCTAGACGTTCCGTCCAAGCGCAGCTCGGCCAGAGGTGGCGTACCTCCTTCGTTGGGGAAGCAAGAGCCGCGGTACCTCGAGCCCCACGAGCTCCTTCCACTCAAAGACGCCAAACAAGACGCCGCCAAAGTCGCATCGCAGCTCCGGTCGGACGGCTGGGAGATCGTGTTTGAAGCGTTAAACACTGTCCGACGGCTCGCGACGCACCACCCAAAGCTCCTTGACACGCAGCTCCACAGTCTCGTGACCGAGATTTTGAAGCACGTCCCAAACCTTCGGTCGTCGGTCGCAAAGAACGCGCTACTCGCGCTCGATTCGCTCTGCGTCTCGCTCGGGAAACAACTGGACACCGACGTTGAGAGCATTGTGCCCGTGCTCATGAAGCGCTGCACCGACTCGAACACATTTGTGTGCGAATCGACATCGGCGTCGCTCCACCGCGTGATTATGAACTGCTCGACGGTGCGCGTCGTGAATGCGATCGCATCCCATACGTCGAATCGTGCGACTCCGATTCGACGTGAAGTCGCGCGCGCAATGCACGCGGTGATCGTCGGGCTCGGCGACCAAGTTTCCGCTTCCAAAGACTTTCCAACGATTCTCCAGGTCGTCGCCAAATGCCTCGAGGACTCGCACAACGAAGTGCGTGACGCGGCTAAACAATCGGTGGTGTATCTTCACACCGAGCTCAACATGGACGCCGATACAATCAAGAAATTGCTGCCGACGAGTGTGCACAGTAAAATTGAGCCGCTCCTCACACGGCGAACGAACTATAACGCCAAAGCGCCTGCGGCGAAACCAACTGCAAAAGGAGAAAAGGCCGCGGTGGCACCACGCCGTGCTTTGGTTGGAGTTGTCGACGCGGAGGCACTCGCCGTCCTCACGAAGAAGCTCGACAGCAGCAACTGGAAGGGCCGTTTTGATGCGCTGAGCGAGGCAGCAGCGTTTGTCGGGCAGTTTAGTGCGAGTTTGTGCGAGAGTGGCAAGCTCCTCACGCTGTTTGACAGTCTCCTCAAGCGCATGGACGATGGCAACGCCAAAGTCTCGACGCTCGCGCTCGAGCTCTTGCCGTCGATCATTGCATCGCTCGGCAACGGCATGGAGCTCGTGCTCCAGACGTTTGTTCCTGCGGTCGCCAAAGGCTTGGCAGCCAGCAACGCCAAGCAATCGGCGCTCGCACTCGCTGCGATCCGCGCGCTGTGCGCCCACGTCGAGGCACGGCTCTTGTGTCCGCACATTGCAGCCGTCGCCAAGCACGCGAACTCGCGCGTCAAGCCGCTGCTCCTGGATATCCTCACCGAACTGGCATCGAGCAAGGATGAGACAAACCAGTTTGCGCTCACACGGTACGGAGCCTTGGAAGATCCTTGATTGGGAGATCTTTGGACTGATGAGGCTGTTGTGTTTTGAGTAGGTACGTCCTCCCACTCGCTCTTGAGCTCTTGAAAGAAGGCAAGAGCGACGTCAAAGATGTCACAGCGCGTCTCCTACGCGCGCTCTACGATGCGCTGGGTCCCACGGTCGTACAGGCGGGGAGTAAGCTCAGCTCGGCCCAGCAGGACAGGCTCTCGGCGATCCTCGGTCTCTAGAAATCGTTTGTCTGTACTTTGAAGTAGTACGAATTCTGTATTGAATGGGGTTGAAATGCCAAAAAGGCACGCCACGAACGACACGCAGTGGAAGATAGAAAATCCATCAATCTACAGGTTGGCGAGCACAGCCGACGCGAGCACGGCCACAATGCCGACGCCACTCGCGACGAGCGACGACGCCGACGACGTGGTCTTGGGCGTCGGGGTCGGCGACGTGCCGTTCTTCGAGGTCGACGGCTTGCTATTGGGCACGCTCACGCCACTGGCCGAGCCAGCCGAGACCTTGCCCGGTCCGGCGTCCGACCCATCGGTCGCTTCGTTCTTGGCGCTGCTGTCCGTGTCGGTCTTGTCACTGGCACTGCTCGACGTGCTGTTGCTCTTGTTCTTGGGCGGCGTGACCGTCTTTTCGGTCTTGTCAGTCGACACGGTCGAGACGTCACCAATCTTGAGGTCCTTGTACGCCGGCTTCATCACGCCTTTCGAGTCAAAGATGCCAAAGTACGCTTCGACTGTGTCTTCCTCGCCCGGGAGCTTGGACTTGTACTCCGAGTCAAAGCCCTGGAAGTAGTAGTACTTGTAGTTCTCGGTCGTCGCGAGCTGGACAAAGTCGTTGAGGTACCGCGACGCACCGGCGGCCGTCGCATCCGAGGCGTTCACGTTCTGGCCGCCCGTGGACCAGCCCGTCTCGGAAATGATGACGTCTTTGGAGCCCGCGAGCGTGAGGAGCGGCTGGATGCGCGTCTTGAACTGCGCCGCGGCCTTGTCGGCCTTGATCCGCTCCCAGAACGGGAACTGGTTGATCGTCACGACGTCACCGGCCTCCACAATCTCGGGGTGCGCGAGCATCGTGTCGATAATGTCGGTCACAGCGACTGGGATCTTGAGGTCGTTGGCCGCGAGGAATTTCTTGAAGTCGTTAATGTAGCTGACTGCCTGCTCGGCCGTAATGTCGCCACGGTACACAGCTTCGCTACCAACGTTAATGCCGACGACGTTGGCGTCAATCAGTCCTTCCTTCAGCAGCGACTTGAAGACTTCGACTTCCTTGTCGTAGACCGTCGAGTCGGCCGCGACCCAGACGCCGAGCCAGACCGTAAGGCCCAAGGCCTTGGCGTTCGTGAGCACGGGGCGGACGTCGCAGTCGGCGAGCGCGTACGTGCGCACGCGCTTGGTGATGGAGCTCAGGGTCTTGAGGTCGCTCGCGATCGTCGTGGCCGGCTTGCACTTGCTCGGGTCCCAGTCCGGGCCTTGGCGGAGGTCATAGTTGATGCCGTAGAGCGACTTGTCGAGCGCCGTCGCGAAGGACGCGAGCGCGCAGAGCGCGGCGGCAACGGCGGCGCAGGACACAGACACCATGAGTGTGGAGGAGGAGGAGGGAACGGCGTGGGGAGGATGCACGCAGTGGGAATATGACGGCAGAGGAATAAGAGAGGAGCGGAGCGGAGAGCCTCCTCTCAGAGGAGCCATGTGGTGCACAGCAGTTGCGACGTTGCGACAACAGCGGGCGTCAGAGAGCAGCCAACCTGTGAAAATGCATAAACGCGCTATCGAGCCAGTTGGCGAGTGAGGCTGGTTCAGCGTTACACTGTGTTCTCCAACCTCTGAAAAAGCATATGCGTAGTGTTCACTTGGGTCGGGTGGTCCCTCGAAAACGTGGGTCCCACAGTTTGGTCCAACGAGCATGGAGTGATTCTCCGGAAACTCGGTGTTCCATATTGGAATGAACAACAGGAAGTCTCTGGAACTTCCAGAGTTTTTCGGTTGTAAATTCCGACTCTGATATCGCGCCCTTTGGTGGCGACTGGCTTGTTGGCTGTGTCGCGACGTTGCAGCGTTCAGCAAGAATGCGAAGGTGGAGATTCCAGGTGATTCAAGAACTGTGGCAACTTGTGGGGCTGGCAATTGTCACTGGCATGGCGATGCCATGACAAACTGCCACTGATCACACTGTGACACACGCAACACTGCAACCCATTCACGATCACATGATTTGAGTCCAGAAGCGAACCGATCAACGATCGAAGATCGCACTGCAAGTATTAGCGTGGTCCACACTAATGCCTCATTCATGTGGTCCACATTTCGTTGTACGAGTCTGAGTGATGGTCATATTCCCTTCCGCGCGCTTTCCTGTTTGAACGCCAACACCAAGGCGCGGCTGTGGACGCGGCACCTCCATCTCTCTCCTTCAAGTCGCTAAGTGCTGGCTCGAGTTCGACGCGTGACGTGGCGCTATGTCTCTTCTGCGTCGCCGGACGACTAACGGCACGCAGCCGTCTGTGCAGTTTAAGCCCTTCGTCTTGCCGGTCAAGAAATCTCCTGCGAGTGACAGGACTAGTGACGATGCCGAGACGCGTGCGCGGAATGCTGCGCAGAACCGACGCTTGCTCCAGTCTGGAGACGGCCTCAGTGCGATCAAACGGTTGCCTGTGTTGTCGTTCTTCACTGTCCCCGTTGAGGTCCGTGAAGTGAAGCTCAAGCAGCAGTTCAAGTCGCCATGTGAAGGGAATCGCTCAGGCGAGAGCGACCGGTTGCTTCGCGTGAAGACGCTCGGTATGCGCCGGCGATGGGGTTCGGCACTCAAGCCCATGGTCAAGCACGACTTGCCGCCAGTCCAGTTAGAAGACGTCGATGACGACCCGCTGGCTGAACTGGAGAACCAGAACCCCAATACAGTTATTGAAGAACCACCAAAACCACTCGCTCCAGACGCTCCGCCGCCACCGCCACCGCTCGTGCTCTGGGAAAGTGAAGATGAACCGGCGCTGCGAGTTGTCGTTCCAGAGATCGTCGGCAAGTTTTTGCGACCGCATCAGCGTGAAGGCGTCCAGTTCATGTTTGATTGTGTCGCGAAGATTCGAGGATTTGAAGGTGAAGGCTGCATCCTCGCTGATGATATGGGTCTTGGTAAGACCTTGCAGAGTATCACGCTCATGTACACGCTGTTCAAGTCCTCAATGGTGCCTGACAAGACACCAATCTGTCGCCGAGCAATCGTGGTGTGCCCGACTTCGCTCGTCAAGAATTGGGATGATGAGATCATCAAGTGGCTTCATGGACGTGTCAAGACTGTCGCTCTCTTCGAGGCGAATCGTGACACAGTTATCAAGGGGATTAGGCAGTTTATCGAAGGCAGCAAACCATCGCTGTCGGGAGTGCTTGCAGCAAACGCGGCTCAAGTGCTTATCATCTCGTACGAAACTTTTCGGATGCATGCACAACGCTTCCACGATGCTCCGTTCTGCTGCGATTTGCTCGTCTGTGATGAGGCCCATCGGCTCAAGAACGCGAACTCCCAGATCAATCGTGCGTTGGCGTCTCTCGCATGCCGCAAACGTGTGTTGTTGTCCGGAACACCGATGCAAAATGACCTCGAAGAGTTCTTCGCGATGGTGGACTTCACCAACCCAAATATCCTCGGCACGCCAAGTGAGTTTCGCAAGCAATACCTCGGCCCAATCCTCGTGGGGCGCGAACCTGACTCGACGGATAAAGACAAAGAAATTGCTCAGGCGTGCTCAGCAATGCTGTGTGAGATCGTGAACCAGTTTATTCTGCGTCGTGGCAACATTCTCAACGCCAAACACTTGCCGCCCAAGCTCATGCAAGTCATTTGCTGTCCGCTCTCGCCTCTCCAAGAACAACTCTATCTGCACTTCTTGCACTCCAGCGCGTTCCGAGACATGATGCGAAAGGAGAGCGCAAATGTGCTGTCATCGATCACTGCCTTGAAGAAATTGTGCAACCACCCACTCTTGATTTTCGATGAGTCCGGGAAGACTAACACAAAGCTCGCGGGTTTCGAAGGCTGCTCCGACTTCTTCGCGTCCGCAACATCCGCAGCCCCCACTTCCTCTACTGGGTACCGTGGTCGTTCAGGTCATGATCGTACGTGCCACCCTGAATGGTCTGGAAAGTTTCTACTTCTCGACAGGCTTATGCAAGCGATGCGGAAGCACTCGAACGACCGTATCGTGATTGTCTCGAACTACACTCAAACGTTAGATGTGGTATCGTCACTCTGTCGTGAACGCCAATTGCCGTTCGTTCGACTCGACGGAACAACGTCGGCAAAGAAACGCAAAAACCTCGTTGACACGTTCAATGATCCGAGCACAAACTCGTTTGCTTTCTTGCTGTCGAGTAAAGCTGGGGGCTGTGGGTTGAACCTCATAGGTGCAAACCGACTCGTACTCTTCGATCCGGACTGGAATCCAGCAACAGACAAGCAAGCAGCAGCGCGTGTCTGGCGAGAAGGTCAAAAGAAGATGTGCTTCGTTTATCGTTTCCTTGCGACTGGAACGTTGGAGGAGAAGATTTTTCAGCGCCAGCTGTCCAAGGAGGGTTTGCAGAATATTGTTGACGACAAGGAGGAGGTAAACTCGTTGTCCTCGAAGGATCTGAAACGGTTGTTTGTCTTCAACAAGGAGACCATGTCGGACACTCATGATCAGCTGAAGTGCGATCGCTGTCAATGGAGGAGTCCAGGAGATTTTTCTGCGGGGAAGACGCCTGAAATTATCGAAATTGATTATGACGATGACACGGATAAGACGTTAGTCGAAAATGCAGATGGTGACGAAGGCACAAGTGTGGGCGGCATCGAGGCCGATGAAAAGCACTATCATCCTCAAATTGGCATGCCTCCGGAAGAAGATTTGAACAATTGGGGTCACCATCGCGGCTACGATTCTGTCGACGATGAGATTATGCAGCGTGCTATTGAAGGTTTGCGCGAAGATCTTGTGAGTTTTGCATTCAGCTGTCGTGTGGATTGGCAATTACTCCAAGATTTCCACATGGGTGAGAACGAAGAACAAGAGAACGAGAGAGAGGAAGAACGCAAACGGAAGCGACTGGAGAAGATTGCAGCTGCAAAGAAGAGGGCCGCTGAGGCGGCAAGTGCGAAATCAAAGGGCTCAAAAGCTAAGAAGGCACCCAAGATCGAAGAAAGTGACGAAGAAGTGTTCGATGAAGAAGACGGCAGCGAATCCGATGACTTCGACGACGACGATCACCAGAGTGAGGACGAAGTCGACACTGTACCCAAAGTGACAATTTCCTTCAAGAGTCCAAGACGAAGTGTGCCCACAGAAGACGCATGGAGTCAGAAATCCAACGACACGGTGGCGAATACTGAAAGTGAACATGACTCGGATTTGGACGACATGCTGGTGTCAGAAGTCTTGCAGACTGATTCACGTCGGATGGCCTCGGCTGGACAAAGTTCGGGGCAGAAACGCTCTCATCCCGATGCGCCGGATGTACAAACCGATCAGCTCAACAGCACCGACAAGGCGGCTTCACCGAACAAAAAGCCTCGGATTGTGACACTCATGGATGATGATGAGGATGAAGATTCTCTGATCAATTCGGCATCGGCAACATCACTATTGGCGGCATCGACTCCATCATTCACTACCGGATCTACGGCATATTCGGGGAGACCATCTACAGCATCGACCGCCATCATCGACATGGATATGAAAGAGAGCGAACCACCAACCATCCAAGATCCAAAGCCCTGTCAAGAAGACTGGAGCTGCAGTCGATGCACATTAGTGAACCCTGCTAAGAACGACCTATGTGGCGGTTGTGGCCTACGATTCCGGCGCTCGCGACTGCAGATGCCGCGTTTCACCGACTGGGATGAATAGACGCCGCAGAACTCGTCGTGAGCTTACCTGTTGTTGCGTTTCGCGTAGTTCCTCCTGTTCTCTTCTTGTAGAAGCGTCCTACTGTCGAGGTTTCTTCTTCCACAAGCGCGGCCCAGATTGAGTCGGTCTTTGCTCGCACTTCTTCGCCACGGTTTCCGACTTGTTCAGCGCGATCAACTTGCTTGCGGCTCGTCTGATGGTTGGTTTTGGTCCGTGAGCACTTTGTGATCCCCGTGAATTGTGTTGGTGGCTTCAAGAACTCACCGCGAAGGTGCTCCTCTTCGTCTTGCAGTGACTTCCACGCATCGAGCACGGATGTTTCATGAATTGCTTTCGCTTTCGATGTCTTCGGTCGTGTCTGCGCCGTGACCGTGCACTGCTGCTTCAGTGCAACAGATAGTTCACTTTCAACAGCACATACGACAACGCATTCGCTCGACCAGGCCTCTTCAAGTCGAGCCATCAGTTGTAAGCCAGCAGGATTTGCCGGCTCAAGGGCACACATTTGCTCTGTGTCGGACAACGCATCCTGGCGGACAGTAAGTACCAGCAGAACAGAAAACCACGAGGGGTTGGCTGCTTACCTTGATCTTGCCTAGGCGTTCGCGCGCGAGCGCTCGGCGATATAGTGCTTTGACGCAGTTCGGCTGCCTCGCGAGCACGACTGAGCAGTCTTCTTCGGCGTATGCGAGCAGAGTCGTGTCTCGGAGTTCGATGTAGGCGAGCGCACGGTTGAGCCGCACCGCAACTTCCAATTGCTCCAGGTTCTCGACATCATTGCGAGTCAAGCGAGCGGTATCTATGGGAGGGATGTGCGCCAGTGCGTTCGCGTAGACTTGGATTGCGTCGAAGAACCGCTGCTGCTGGAAGAGCGCGTTGCCCTCTTGCTTGAGCCCGTCGACAACGTGGACTTCGTTAGCCGCAACGAGTTCCCACTCATCGCTCAGCTGCGCCATCGTGAAGATGTGACCGGCGATAGATCCTGGGAACGCCCCTTTGCAGAAGTCGCCAAAGGACACGATAGTGCATGGCAATGGGTTTGCGAAATTACAATATTGTGCACTCACTCAGAGGTCGAAGTCGCTTTGGCATCGCGAATGATCTTGCGCAGAGCGTATGCAGCTTCAAGGGCGTTCGGTCGACGACTGGGATCGGCTGAGAGACACTGAAGTGCCAGTTCGCGAATCTCTGGGGGCGACGTGTCCGACATCGACGGCTGCAATCTCCCATGCGCGACTTGTTCCAAGATCCACATCTCAGATGGCGGGCGCCCAGTCTCGTTTGACAACTGAGCAAGTTCCTTCGCGAGCGGGAGCTCGTGTGTCGAGCTCCGTCAGTACAACGCCAAACGAGTAAATGTCGCATCGCTCAGTGTACGAACCGCCGCCCAAAATGACTTCAGGTGCGAGCCACCGGTTCGTTCCAATGCCCGTCGTCATCGTATTGTTCTCGGACTGATATCGTGACACGCCGAAGTCGCTGATCTTCGCACGCAAGTCTTTCTTCAGTAGGATGTTGCGGGACTTGAGGTCGCGGTGGACGAGCGGCGGGTTGAACGAGTGTGCGTACGCCAGACCTTCTGTGAGCGCTACCGCCATTTCCAGCTTCAAGAGCGACCATGCCTCACTGCAAGAGCTCGGCTTGGTTGTGTCGAGATACTTGCGCAAGTCGCCGCCTTCCATGAACTCGAACAGCACTTGAAAATCCAACGGAGACGTCCACGCAACGCCGGCAAAACGCACAATGTTGCGGTGCTTGAGTGTCGCGACGATGTGGACTTCAGCAACGAGCTGCGAGAACTGAGAGGCCGTGACTTGGTTCGAGGCCAGCCGTTTCGACGCGAGAAGGCTCCCATCAGGCAACGAGACGAGATACACAAAGCCTTGACCGCCCTTTCCGAGGAACTGCTGATCGACGATTCCCTTGGCGCGGAGCCGTCTGGACTCGAGTGTGTGGTCGTCCCGAAGAATGGCTTCGAATTTGGTCGCGATCGTACGCAGAGAGAAGTCCGTCGTCGAGTGACGAAGCATACGGGGTCGAACTGTCGTCAAGTGTACCTGAGCCGTCTTGTGAGGATCCGTCCTCGCCCTTGAGCACCTGCTCTCTCTGCCGCCGCCACCATAACCACATGACGAACACGGCGATAACCACGATAGCGACTGGCAGTCCGATCCAAATCGATGTGCTCGACTGCTTGGTTGTTGCAGTGAGAAGGGTTTGTTGCGGAGGCGATGGAGTCGATGGTTGTGAAGTCATGATCTTAGTCGATGGCGACGTTGGCTGTGGTGAGGTGGTCGAGTCATCCGGCGGCAAAACGCCCTCCGCACTCGGCGTTGGCGAGATTTCCGCTTTTGGCGCCGTCGTGGTTGGCATTGGCGGTGTGTTTGTGGAAGGTGATTGCTGGTCGCCAGTTGTGGATCCGCTCGAGGACGGAGTTGAAGTCCGTGCTGTGGATGGAGCACTCGGAGTTGATGATGACGGACTGGGCAGTGCCGAAGGCCCGGGTGTTGCGACGCGGACGGGGCCGGGCGTCGGCGGTGCGGGTGCGGGTGCTGGTGCTGGTGTCAGTACTGGTGTCGGTGGCGCAGATGGGGGCTCCGTTGTGGCTGCACAAGCGGCGTAGACACGAACAAGCACCTGTGAGCGCAACTTGATCACAGAGGCCGCATCCGACAAGCACTCGTTCGGGTTGGCGGCGTCGACAATTGCGTACAAGCGCATGCACGCGGCGTTGGAGCATTTTTCAGTCATATACGTCCCATATCGGTAGCCCCATAGTTCAGACGTGTCGCGTCCACAAGCCTGAAGATCCGCGGCGGGTAAATCGTCGTTCCACGTTTTGGCACAGTTCCTGAGATCCTCGGCCCGCGCGACGCTGGCGGCCAGTGCCGTCGCGACCACGACAGACAAAGTTGCAACCATCGATGGACGGCGCATGGCGCTCGATCTCGACGTGCTCGTTTGGTTCAGCGACAATATGAACTCAAGCGATTGGTTGGAGTCATGGGGCCAGTGTTTGTGCGCACTCGGAGTCAAACACTGGCCTGTCCGGCTGACGTTGCCGAGCGAGCCTTCTGTTTGGGTCATGGTGAGATACAGACCCGTTTCTGTCCGCTCCGGATACACACGTTGTTCCCAGACCAGATTTGGTGGTGGAACGTCTACACCAGACGCTGGACGCGCCATTGGAGAACGAGCGCCAATTTGCCCTCGACGCCATGGCCGAGACCAACGACACGACCGCGTCGAATGAAACGAACGCGAGAAACCCGTGGGCAGCCTGCATGGAGGCGACCGGGAGTGCGTTTCTCGCGAACCACACGCGCCCAACGACCGCGCAGATGCGCAAAATGTGCCACAGCAGCGACTGCATCAGTGACGCCAACGGGTACATTATGACTCCGCGCAGCAGGATCCCGAATTGGTTCCAGCCCGAGTTGCGACCGATTTTCCACGACTTTGTTGATCCGCTCGTCGACTTTTGCTACTTTTTCCGGAAACCCGACGACCCGTGTCCAGCGGATTTCGTCGGCCAGTTCCTCACCGACTTTAAGGACCTCGTCACCGTGTGTGAAAAGAAGTCGGGCTTCTCGTTCAAGAATCTCCCACCCAAAGTCTCGTACAGTGGCGAGAACCAAGCGCAGCTCCGTGGGATGTGCGGCGTGGACGAGTGTAACAACCTCATGAAGCGATTGGACGTCAAGCTCTATGTCGAGACGTGCCAACCGTTCCGTGCCTGGGACCGCTCCACAGTCGAGTACCCACCGGACATTACATACCCGGCCGACTACATGCCGATTTTGGACCATTTTGTGTCAGCGTACACGCAGGAGTGTGACGTGTACGGCAATCGAGATCCCGTGTGGTACTACTCATATGCCTTCGCGTCGGCGGAGTATATGTTCGTCGAGCTACCTGGGCCGCTCCCTGCGGACCCGCTGCCTTTGCCACCAGCGCCTTCTATTGCTGCGGTTGTACCTACGTCCATGCCGTCTCCGTCGCCCACCCCGTTACTTGACACAACTGTGCCTCCTGCGCCTTCGTCTCCTGCCCCAAGTCTCAAGCCGAGCGAAACTTCCCCAACGCGTGTGATTCCGCGGTCCAGCTCTCCCCCACAGATTGCCGACCGATCCACGACAATCGAGCCCCTAAATGTCTCGAACACAACTGTTCCGTCCACCAATAGGCTCCCGAAGGCGGCAAGCCGAGTCAACGTGTCGCACGTGGTCAACGACACGACGATCGTGAGCCAGCCGAGCGGACCACCAGCGCCAACCGACGCGCCTGCGATCCTTCTCTCCACCGACGATTCCTCCAACAACCATAGCCTGTTGTGGGCCACTGGAAGCTGTGCAGTGTTGGCCGTTGTGCTCCTCGCGGTGTTTATCTTTCGACGACGACGTCACAACCCCAAGCCAGACCACAGCTACCGTTCGTTTGATGATAGCAGTGACCAAGGGACTTTGAGCCAAGAAACGGGACCACTCCACGGCTTGCCGTTGTCGTGCACCGAGATTCCAGCGCACCAGCTTGCCGACATTCGTGTGGTTGGCGGTGGTGGCTTTGGCGTTGTGTACCTCGTACGCGAAACCTCGACGAACCGACTCCTCGCCTCGAAGCGGCTCAACAAAGACAACCAATCGAAAGTCGAACTCGACGCCTTTCTCGCGGAGATCGAGTTGGTCGCGTCGCTGTCACATCCTCGCATCGTCGAATTTGTTGGTGTCGCTGGTCTCAACAAGACGGAGCTTCAGGCCTTGTACGAGTACATGGCCGGCGGGGACCTCAAGCGGTACTTGGACAGTCAACCGCCCATCGATCCAGCATACCACTCGTGGACGAGCGAGAAACTCCAAATCGCCATTGACGTCGCTGACGCTCTCGTGTACCTACACACTCTAGAACCGACGCCCGTCGTCCATCGCGATCTCAAGTCCCGGAACGTCATGTTGACCAGTGACAAGCGCGCGAAACTCGGTGACTTTGGCGTCTCGCGAACCGAGTCAGCTGTTGGATCCATGACGACTGGCGTGGGCACGAGTCGGTGGGTCGCGCCAGAAGTGATTTTGGGCGGCGGGGACTATACGACGGCGTGTGATATCTACTCGTTTGGCGTTGTTTTGTCGGAACTCGATACGCATCGTCTGCCGTTTACGGATTTGACGCATGCGAACGGCGAAAAGCTCACAGATTTTGCGTTGCTCCCGATGGTCGCGATGGAGAGGAAGCAGCCATCGTTTACTGCGAATTGTCCGCCAAGTATCCTCGAGATGGCGAGAAAGTGCCTGTCATTTGAGCCAGCAAGTCGACCGACGGCAGTCGATGTTGCGGCTGTGTTACGTGGAATCCAGCATGAGTTTGGTTGGGAGATGAGCGATCAAGCATGAAGAAATGTGCTTTGGAACTATAGGAGTCGTGCAAATATAAACGTCTCGCAACATAATTGGTGGGGCCAACGCAGATCGACTGGTCCGCGCACGCCATGACCACAAGCATCAAGACACAACGGATTGGGACGGCGTTCATAAATATATTTCATGTCGGCACTGTCATCGCAGGTGGTGGCGGTGCGTTGGTTGCTGTTGTTGTGACGAACGATTGTGCGCGTGCAATGAAATCGCGAAATCACACTTCGTGCGCTCACGCAAGGGTCGCTCAGGCACCCCGAATGATCTTTTGCAGCGACATATGCAGCTTCAAGGGCGTTTGGTCGACGACTTGGATTGGCTGAGAGATACTGAAGTGCCAGTTCGCAGATCGCTAGCTGCGTCGTCTCCGACATTGGCGGCTGCAATCTCCCATGCGCGACTTGCTCCAAGATCTTCATCTCGGATGGCGTGCGCCCAGTCTCGTTTGATACCTGCACGTTCCTTCACAAGCGCGAGCTCCGTCAGTACAACGCCAACCGAGTTGATGTCACAACGTTCGGTGTCGAACCGCCTCCGAAGCGAGCCAATGCCTGTGGTCACCGTATTGTTCTCATACTGGTACGTCGACACTCCCAAGTCGCGGATCTTGGCCGTGAGGTCTTTGGTCAGCAAGATTGAGATCGCGATGCACAAGCGGTGGGTTAAACGAACGTACGCCAGACCTTCTGCGATCGCTACTTGTACCGCCAATTCCAGCATCGCCTGATGGTGGTTTCGTCGTGTCGAGATGCTTGCGCAAATCCCCGCCTTCCATGAATTCGAACAGCACTTGACAATCCAACGGATATGTCCATGCGACGCCGGCAACACGCACAATGTTGCGATGCTTGAGTGTTGCGGACTTCGGCAACGAGCTGCGAGAACTGAGACGTCGTGATCTGATTCGACGCGAGGAGGCTCCCATCAGGCAACGAGACGAGATACACGAAGGCTTGACCGCCCTTTCCGAGGAACTGCTGATCGACGATGCCCTTAGCGCGGAGGCGTCTGGACTCGAGTATGTGGTCGTCCCGAAGAATGGCTTTGATTTGGTCGCGATTGTACGCAGAGAGAAGTCCGTCGTCAAGCGAGGAAGCATACAGCGTCGAACTGTCGTCAAGTGTACCTGAGCCGATGATTGGTCGGCGCAGTGGCAGCGCTGCGAACGATCCAGCGTGAGCTCCTCTGGACGCTCGTGGATACTGAGATCGGAGCACTGTTGTAGGACAATGCGTTCACCAACCCAAATGGATCCAATGGATCTGCTCGAATGTAGCCATCTTGTCTCCACCCTGGAACAATCTCGTGGCCTTGCCACCTGAATCAACTGAAGGTGTGTTCTTGTGATTTGCTCTGTGCGAAGCCACTGCGAGCGCATTCGACTCACGTGATTACCGCCCGCCCAAAAGCACTGGGTTCGCATGTCAAAACGCCGTGACGTCACTCCCACGAGGGCGCTGAACACGCACAACCTCTCTCCCGCAATCCTGATCCCATGCATTCGTTTATACCGTTTATCGTCTGTTAGAGGTTTCCAATACCCGACCGTCAGCGAATCCGCGAAGAGCTCCGCGGCGCTATATCTATTGTGGGAGGTTTTCCTTCGCTGGAATAGAAGCCCCTCTCGGTCCACGCAGTCAGCCGCGTGGTCATCGTCCCGCGAAGGCACCACTTCCCGACTCGCGCCGTCGTTCGCCCAAGCGCCATGGTGTTGATCCACGAGTTCCGCGTGCCGCTGCACATGAACGTGCCCGAGTTCCAAGTCGCGCAGCTCTACATGGTCGTCGACGCGTCCGAGAAAATGACGGGCAACGGCGAAGGCGTCGAGATTCTCAAGAACGAGCCGTACGACAACACGGACGGTCACGTACGTATACTGTATAGTACAGCGCGCTGACGGCGGAAAGATGCTGACGGGTTCTGCTGCTGTAGATGGGCGTCTCGGCGATCTCGGGCTGGACCGTGCCGCGCAACAAGGGGCAGTACACGCTCAAGCACTACTACGTCAAGTCGCACATCCCGAGCGTCGTCTCGGCCTTGTACGTGCTTTGTGAATGAATGGCACTATGATCGCGCCTGTACTAACCTCTCTATAGCTGCCCCGAAGACAGCATGGTGCTCATTGAAGAAGCGTGGAACTCGTACCCGCACTGCGTGACCGTCATTGTGAACGGCTACCTCGCGAAAAACAAGTTTTACATTTGCATCGAGTCGCAGCACCTTGCGGACCACGGCGACACGGAGAATGCGCTCAACATGACGAGCAACGAGCTCAAGCAGCGCAAGGTCGAATAGTACGTACTCCACCGAGAGGCTGTTGAGAAAGGCGGTATTAACGGTGTTGTTAACAGCCTCGACATTGCCGAGAAGCTGCCCAAACAAGAGATCAAGGACCACTACGACGCAGCGACGTACAAGTCGGTCAAGACGGGCCGCGGACCGCTTGCCAAGGGCTGGCAGAAGAAAGCCGACCCGATCATGACGTGCTACAAGGCCGTGCGCGTCAACTTTGACTACTGGGGTGTCCAGGGCAAAGTCGAGAAGATCATTCGCGACCAGCAGCGCCAGCTCTTCCACTCGACGCTGCGCCAGGCGCAGTGCCTCACGGACGAATGGTACGGCTTGACCATGGACGACATCCGTCGCCTCGAAGACGCTGTTATTGCCAAGCTCGAAGCCAAGCGGACGGCCGCGCTCGACAATCAGAGCCACCACTAGACAATGGTCGCTTGACGCCACTGAACACCCAGTCTTTTCTTCTTTTCTACGACGTCGTGATGCGTTCGTAGTCGACGAATGCGCGATGGTTTATAGTACTTTGCTAGGTATTCGATACAATAGACTCCTCCTCCTCCGTTGAGATGCATGTCCGCATGGCCATGTCCATTGCTCATTTGTCACGCTCGATCTCCTCAGCAAAAGTACTGCTCATTTCCACACCATTCACATCCATATCCATTCAGTTCACGTTCTTCATTCTACGTCGCTCGCCTGCCATCCCATCTCGCGCTGAATCAAACGCAACGCGGCCGCAACTTCCACTGCCGTTGGCCGACTAGCTGGCTCAAATGACAGGCACTTTCTCGCAACTTCCAAAAGGCTCGTTGGACAAGTGTCACTAAACGACGGCTGCTTCTTCTCCATCGCGACCATCGGGAGCACCGCGAAGTCCGCGAGCTGTTCGCCGTTCGCATGTCTCAGATCCGAAAACGGCAGACGATGCGTATCCAATTCCGACAGCACGACGCCAAACGAGTAGATATCACACGCCGTCGTATAGTCCCCGCCTCCCAAAATCACTTCTGGCGCGACCCACCGACTCGTGCCCACGCCCGTTGTCATGGATCCAACCGCCGACTCAGGTCTGGAGACTCCAAAGTCACCGAGTTTCGCGCGCTTGTCGCTGGTCAGCATGACGTTGCGGGACTTGAGATCACGATGCACGACTGGTGTCAGCTCGAATGTGTGAAGATACCCGAGTGCGTCGGCAATGTCAATGGCGATCTGGAGCTTTTCCGGTGTCCACGCGTGAGACTCTCTCGTTGGCGGCGGCAGCATGTCGATGTATCGCTTAAGATCCCCACCCGGAACGTACTCAAACAGGGCCTGGAGCTCAGCCATCTGCCGTCCGGCAATACCAACAAACGTCACAATGCGAGGATGCGACAGCGTCGCGGCCAACTGGATCTCTGCAACAAGTGCGCGAACGTGATCGTGCGTCGCGTTCTTGTGCACGCGTTTCGACGCGAGCACGCCGTTGAACTGCGCGCTGTCGTCGCCTGTGTACCGCACGAGGTAGACGACGCCGTTGCCACCGCCGCCGACGATGCGGAGATCCGAGAGCTCATTCAATGGAATTGTTCGGCACGTCGCGAGCACCGAGTCGAGCGTCGTCGATGAAGAGACGCTCGCAGCGTCGGCGCTCGTGTCGAGTGCGTGGTAATTGTCATCGGCTTTCGTCGCGTCACTCAATGCTTTTCGACGGTGACGACGCCAGAGAATGAATGCGATGGCAGCAGCGAGGAGACCGATTGCACACACAAACGTTCCCCACAAGAGCGTGTTGGTGGAGCTCGTCGACGCCTGTGTGTTGGCGACGGGCACAGGCGGTTCTTCGGCGGAGCTTGGCATCGGAGTGCTGGTCGACGGCAATCGCACAAGCGGGCGTGGACGCACAATCGGTTTGGTCACTCCGTGGCCGCTCCCGCTGCCACTGTGGCTCTGACTTCCGCTGGTCGTTTCGGGTACTCGCGGGCTCGTGGCCGTAGTGGTCGTCGGTTTCTGTGTCGTCAATGCCGACGTCGCCATAGTTTGTGAACTTGGGGTCTTTGACGCTGGAGTTGCAGTCGGGACGCTGTTCTCTGTGACTGGCCGTGTGGTCGTCGGCACTGGTGTCAGTGACAGCGGAGTGACCGGAGATTCGACAGCAACTGTGGACGGCAGTGGGCCTGGCAGTGCGACGTACTGCGCGCGTGCCTGATTCGATCTCGAGCCCGTCGAGAGGACCCAACTGGGCGAGTTCCACACGTCGCATGTTCTCGCGTAAGCGGCCACGTAGTTATGAAGCGCGTCTTGATCGCTCGGTGCCAACGGACAGATCGTCGATTCTTCCTTGAGGTCCAAGCGCTTCATGAGGTTGGCGCACTCGGCGACGCCGCAGAGCGGACGGAGAACTGTCGCGTTGGTTTCTTCGAACGAAAACGTCACCGATGGCGGGCGAATCTTGGCGAGGGAAACGCCCGACTTGGTCTCGCACGCGGTCGTGAGAGGCGCAAGATCTTTCAACAACTGCCCGACGAAATCCGAAGCACACACCTTTCCAGGCACGTGATAGTGGTAGCAAAAGTCGAGGAGCGGCGACACAAAGCGCTCCATGGCGGGCACGAGATCCTCGACGACGGTGCCGTAGTACAGGCGGTTCGAGAGGACAGAATTGGCGACAATGCCGCAGTCGTCCTGCGCACACATGCGGCGGAGCTGCTCGGGCGTCGCGACCGCGTCGAGTGCAAACGAAAAGCCCGTGGCCGCCGTGCACGCCTCGCTCTCGGGCGTCATGGCTGCATAGCCGCCAAGGAGCGACGGCGCCGTCGCGTTGCTGGTCGCCATTGTGGCCGTCCACAGAGAAGAGAAAGCGAGAGTGGACGCGCCGAAGCCAAGCGCCATTGCTTGTTACTCACGTGAGATACATGCGATTTCGCAGGCATCGTATGGAATTGGAGGGGTTTTATCGACTCTCAAAGCGTCTGCCGGCATTGAAGGCACTGTGTTTCTATAAATGAATGTATGCATTTGTGCAGATATCCGATATCATAGATGTTGCCCTCCTTGATTCACATCGCGCTGGCGACCGGCTCTTTGCGCACGAAATAATTTGTGGATAGCATATTTTACTGACCCTGAGTACGCAATCGTTTCAAATCTGCGCTCCTAGCATAGTTTATGTCGGTCTCAGTTCATAGAGTCAGCATCAACGATGGACCACATACGGCGCGTCGTGCTCGTCGCGCTCGTGGCCCGCGCCGCCGACGCGCTGCCCTATTGTACCAAAATCGGCACCGAGTACCTGTCATCTGACGACGTTAGCGCCTGTGGCTTGGGCAACGTCGAGCTCTTTTGGGAAAGATCGAATCTCTATTACGACAAAAAGTGCCGCTCGCCCGCGTGCATGCGGCTCTATGCCGCGGCCGACGCCTTGAATCCGACCGAGTGCGCCGTGAGCTTTGGGTATGCGCTTGCGTTTCGCTCGGGTGTCCTCGCGCCGCTGTACGCAGCATGCGCCGCGCTCGATGCGCCGACGACCGCCGCGCCAGTGAGCTCACCAGCGCCTGTCCCCGGTCCAGGTCCAGCGGCGCCGAGTGTGGCGACGACGCCAAAGCCATCGACCACTGCGCCAACGCCGTCATCGGCAACAACGACGTCGACGACAACGGAATCGCCCGCGCGATCGACGACGCGGCCGACTGCTGGAGCGTCATCCAGCGGATCGCACGCCTCGTCAGAAAAGAGCCCAACGGCGTCTCCGCCAACCTCCAGTAACTCGGCTACGCCCGACAAAACGCCAACGCCGGAAGTCACAAGTGCGGAACAAGGATCCGTCGCAGTAGACCCGACTCCCGTTGCGACGAACGAATCGCACCCAGCGACACGCACAACGGCGCCGGCGGGAGCCAACACATCGACCGCAGAGGGGAAGAACGGATCGCAACAGACGCTGCTGTGGGTCGTTGTGTCAGTCACGGTCGTCGTGATGCTCAGTCTATCAGTTCTCTGGAAGCTTCGGCGGCAGAAACGGCCTTCGAAAACCGGGAATACCAACACGACCGGCGGCGACGACCTCTCAACCAACTTTCTTGCATCCGACGACATCGGCAACGACGCACTGTTCTCGTCGGCGTGGCGGCAACAAATGGACGCGCAGCTGCGTCGCGACCGCGCGCTCGAGCTCTGGCGCGTCGACATCCAGACGATTACGGACAAGCACTTGGTCGGCAAAGGCGCCCACGCGTTTGTGCACCTCGTGGTTTTGACCGACGGCACAAAGCTCGCGTCCAAGCGCCTCACAGTCGATCAGATCACACCGGAGAAGTTTGAGATGCTGGTTGAGGAAGCTCACATTGTCTCGTCGCTCCAGCACGCGAGTATTGTGGCATTTGCTGGTGTGGCGTGGACGACCGCGCTCGATTTCCAAGTGCTTTTCGAGTTTATGAAGGGCGGTGATCTCCGCAGCTACTTGGACAAACACCCAGCGAATCATGACGGCTGGTCTTCGACAACGCTTCAAATGGCGATCGCGATCGCTGAAGGGCTCACGTACACGCACTCGTTCAATCCGCCGCTAGTGCATCGCGATCTCAAGTCTCGGAATATTCTCCTCACAAAAGACCTCCAGGCCAAGATCAGCGACTTTGGCGTGTCGCGATTCCAGTCGGAGAACGACACAATGACGACGGGCATTGGTACGAATCGGTGGCTCGCGCCTGAGGTCCTCGCAGGCGGTGGTTCGTATGATGAGCGATGTGATATCTACTCGTTCGGCGTCGTCCTGACGGAACTGGACACTCATGACGTCCCGCTGGTAAGAGAGCTGGAAGCGGACGGCAAAAAACGGTCCGAACTGTGGCTGTTGCAAGAAGTCGCTAGCGGCCGAGTGCGTCCGTCGTTGTCACCGTCGTGTCCCGATGCGATTCGCGATTTGGCAACACGTTGCTTGACGATGGACCCTCATGACCGACCGAATGCATTGGAAGTCTCATTTAAACTGCGATCGATGGTGAAGGAGTCAACTAGAGCTGTGCTAATTTGTTATAGTAACAAGTAATAGCGTGTTGCGAGGCTACAGTGCTACTTGCATGAACCCAGAACTCGAATTGTCAACGAAGAAGTGAGTGCTCAGCTTCTTTGTGGTGTCTTCCGCAGACCGTCACGTGCTCAGTACATAAAGCTCTTCTCGAGCGTCTCGTTGGTTACAAAGTGGCTACCGCCACCGCAGCGCCAACCACCGCCGACTTGATGCCACTCATAGCCGGCAGGACACTTGGCCAAATGGCGCAGCTTCTTTTGCGTCGCCTTGTACTCCTCGGCCTTGCGGCGCGATTCTTCTTGCTTCTTGCGGTCTTCGGCATCCTTCATGTCCTGAAGCATTTGCTTGTACGCTTCCTTAGCCCGCTCGAGCTCTTCCCACACGTCGTCCGACACGCCAGGATCACGGGCACCGTCGTCACTCGTGGCTACATCCTCCTCAGTACCTTCTTTCGCTTGAACCGGCTTTGATTCCGTCGTGGTCGCAGTGATCAGCTCGACCTGTGGTGGTTCATTCGAAGGCGAAGCCGACTGCAAATGCGCATACCCTCTCATGTCAGGTCGACTCAGTCGTGCCGTCTTGGGCGGCTCTCGCGCGGCAAGCACGCGCTGGCTTGCAGTCTCCACATCGCTGAGGGTGATCGTTCGCTCGAGCTCGGGTTGCCCAACGACCCGTTGCGCACGGCACTCAAGAATACTCTTCCACACCTTGTCGACATCACGCCCGTTCCCAAAGCCGGGAAGCGATCGCAGCGAAGTAAACAAATCCTCAAGCCGATCAATTGCATCATCAGTCAGTGCATACTTCTCGCGCGAGCTGCGAGACTGCATGAATGCGATACAGTCGCTCGTTTCCCAGTCTGGAAACTCGAGAAAGCGCGTAAAACGACTCTTGAGGCCAGCGTTTCGATCGAGCATCGCGTCCATGTCGGCTGGATAGCCTGCAATGATGATCACCATTCCGTCGTACGTCGGGTCGGTCATCGCTGCCACAAGCGTTGTCATTGCCTCTTCGCCAAAGTGTCCTTTTCCCAGCTCATACGCCTCGTCGATGAACAGAATCGCCCCGCGAGCCTGGCCAAGCTGTTCTTCCACTTTCTTCTTTGTTTGCCCGACATACTCGCCCGTCATGTTCAAACCCGACGTCTCTACGACGCGATCGGATCCCAAAAGGCCCATACGATGGAGAATCTTGCCCATGGTGCGAGCGACTGTTGTCTTTCCCGTGCCTGGCGACCCGCGGAAGACGAAATGGCCAATCTCTGGACGCTCTTCACCTTCTTCTTCCGCTACGTGGATACGTGTGCGTAGTCGCTGCAGCTCCTCTTTGATGTTGTCCATACGGTACAGCTTGTCCAGCATGTACAAAGGGTCTTCAGGCTCTTTCGACTCTTCACCGTCGTCGTTCGCGCGCTTGGACATTTCATTTTCAATATCTTCGAGCTGCAGCACCATATGCGTCTCACCAGATTGCATCGGCCGCTTCGATGCATTCGCCAAGGCGTTCTTGAGCAGCATCTCCACAGCGCCAGCATTGCCGAAGTTTGCTTGGCGTCGCTGCATCGAGAGGATCTTGACAACTTCCTGCGCGACGTCCAGTGGGCAATCGACGTTCTTTCGCTCACACGCAGCCGAGAATATGTCGAAGAGTTCTTGATCATCGTAATCGTCGAAGAAAAACGCATACTCAATGGGGAAGCGACGCGCGAGACCGGGATTCTGCGTGCGAAGCATCTCAGTCATTTGGTGCTCGTAGCCAATGAGAATGACCGCGATGTCGTCGGTGTCGGAACCTTGGACCTTTTCAACAAGTACGTCAAGCACTTGCTTGCCATACCATTGGTCATTCAAGTTGTAGGCTTCATCAATGATCAGCACCTTGCCCTTCGCGAGCTTCAGAATCTCGTTCGTCTTGGTCTGCGATTGACCAATGTACTGCCCCACAAAGTCCCCTGCAGTTTTCTTGAGCACTTCTCCATTCGACAAAAAACCGAGGTGCTTGAGCAACTTGCCATACAGTGTTGCGCATGTGGTCTTGCCTGTCCCTGGATTCCCCAAGAACATCCGGTTCATCACCACCGACAGTGTCTGGTGTCCATTCAACTCTCGCTCGTAATTGGCGTCGCAAATGTCGATGAGCTCTCGCACGCGTTCCTTGATTCGCTTCCATCCAATCTTGCCATTTAGTTCTCGGACGAGCACTTCCAGTTTCGGGTTCTTCGACGGCCGCTCACCAATCACGTCAACAGCTCGGAGCTCCATGATACCGCCAAAGTCTTCTCGGGCCATGGCTTCTGCTGTAGCGTGCTCAAAGAGTTGACGAACGTCGCGCGCGTTTCCAAATCCCTTTCGACCGGCACCGCGAGCAAGGCGGCGGCACGCAATGGTTGAGACTTTATCTTCGCAGCTCCATTCGCGTTCCTTCAAGAGCCCATCCCAGATCACTCGCAAGTCGGCTTCGTCAAAGTCGTCGAATACCACTTCCGTGAAGCGGCTACGGAGCCCGTCGTTGTACGCGTACAGTTTCTGCTGAATATCGTCTTCGTAGCCGGCGAGAATCATTGAGAGATCATGGCGGTGCTCCTCTGCAGCAACTAGAATCTCGGCGACAATAGGCTTTCCCTTTGGATCACTGCTTGGCTCGAGCTCGTACGCTTCGTCAACAAACACGACGCCGCCCATGGCCTTCTTGATCTCGTCTCGAAACTTGTCAGCGCCACTGTCTTTCAGCTCTTGTGCGCCGCGCAGCAGTGCATTGCTGTTTCGTCGCATTCCCGAATCTTTGAGGATTCGAGCAAAGAGTTTGGCGACGGTCGTCTTGCCTGTTCCGGGGTTCCCGACAAAGCAATAGTTCATAGCCATCGCGTTCTTCTTGCGCTGCGACGGTGTCATATGCTGATAGGCAAGCGCGCTCTTGAACATATTGATCGCAAACCGCTTCACGCGATCGAGACCGACCATTTTGAGCAGCTCGTCCATCGCAGTCGACGAACAGTTTTGCTCCGTCTTGAGCTTCTCCCACCGCTCTAGGACGCTCATCTTGCTCTCGTCTGGTGTGGTCACCGACTTGTCCTGTTTTAGTGCCGCTTTCTTTGCTAGCATCGCATGTTCAGCCACAGACAGACAGAGCTTGGCAGCTTCGGGATAGAGTGTCTGAAACAGCGCGACGAACTCTTCTGGCTGGACACGTGACGGACTCTTGTCTCGAGCGACCAGACGAGCCAGCGCCAATAACACGAGGGGGTGGCACTGCAGCTTCACGTGGCTCACGTACTGCTCCAGCTTTGCTTGGGCATCCTTTGTTGTCGTCTTTTGCACTTCTAATAACTCCAGTGCCGTGAACAAATCAGCTTCTTCGAACGGTTGTTTGTCAGTGACGGACTTCAAGAAATTGATGCCGATAAAAGGCATTCCACCCTTTGCTGGTTTCTTGCCACCGTGCCCACCCAGAGAACGCAAGAACGCGAGCTTGTCAAGCATCTGTTTCTCGACGCTTTCCGGTAGGTTCGTCTGACCGACTAGCATTGGCATCCCCGACCACGGATAGTAGAGGCGAATAGTTGCCGCCCATGGAAACGGAAGGGCCTCGAGCAACTCCCGACACGTTGCTTCTTCTTGTGGCGAAAGAACACTGCTGACCTGTGACGATCCCTCAGTAGTAATATCTGACGCTTGAGATGTTGGCAATTCCGCACGTGGCTTGAATACGAGAAAGCGAGCCGGTGGTAATTCGCACAGCATTTTCACAGTTGTAGCAAAATCCTCCAGTGACTTCACAATTACACTTCGCTGTGCAGCTTGAACAGTCGCTTCGCCAGTCGGAAACATCGAATAGGGGTCCCATACGCGCAGTGTCCCGCCGTTGCTAAGCACGCCGTCCTTCTTTTTTGCGAAAAATGCGCAGTCAAACCCGCGCTCTTGCAGCTGCGTCTCAATCCATTTTCCATGGTTCGGTCCGAATTTGCTTCCCTGAGATGGTGCATCAGACGGAGACACGTTGACGCCAACACTAAAGACGACACCAAAGACGACTCGACGTGTCGACGGGGGCGACTTCTTCCCTCCGACAGGAGGAATCATCTGTGCGGCATTCGCTGGCACCACGGGGTACGCTTCGATGTTGTTCCACGTCGCTGTCGACGCAAAGTCCTTGAGCTCAAACCGCATCACCGGGTTCATCACGGTCGTCTTGGAAGCATCCACCACCGTGAACACAGGCAAATACATTGGTTGAAACAACGCGCGCGACCAAATGTCTTCGTCTTGCTCGATCCAAGCACGGAAACGCTCCAACACATTGAGCTGGCGCCGATAAAACTCCAGTTTGGCACGATCCCGGAGTTCTGTGGGGTTTCCAAATGCGGGAATATCTGTCGCGTGGGCTGGCATGTCGGTCGGAGGCCACGGTACAGACCCCACTTGCGCTGTACTGCAAATTATGCGAACACGTTCAAGTGTGGCCACGAGCGCATCATGAGAGCATCCGGGACATGCAGTTGGCTCGCCCTTGGAACACACAGCAACGTGATACTTGTGCTTGCCACTTGCACAAGTCCACACGGTGCGTGATTGGCACTGGTTTTTCACAGGCGCCTTGCCAGTGACCAATGCGCACTGCGCTTCGACGGTTTGGTGGCACACACTCGCATTCCAACACGGCACGCCCACCTTCTCCTTGCATCTGTACTTCGCCACCTCCACACAACATGCCACCTCTGTCGTGTGCCCACATCCCAGTGACTTGGATGTTAGCTGGTTACACAGCGGGGCACTTGCTTCACCACGAAGAATCTTCATTGCTTGACCACAGGGGATTCTGCCCTCGTGGCCACAAGAAGTGTCGCGACGCAAAATCACTGACAGCTTGCATGGACTAAGAGCCGATTGGAATGCAGAAGAAATCGGACGCGCTGGAGCGGGAAGCGACATCGACACGATGCCAGATGAAGCGAGCAGATCCGCTGCAGTTTGTTGGCCAGACGCGATGCCACTCCATGGCTGCCATGATTGGAGCTCGCCCATCAGCGCACACGGCAGTGTGACGTTGTGTCCACAGTCAGGACGCTTCGTGGAAGTCGACTTGCGACATGGTTCACTGGTGCTGCGAGCTTGATGGCACGGCAGATCTTGTTCGTGATCACACTTTCGACGCAGGGTCACGTTGGTTTTGCAAGCGACATTCAGCCCAAAATTACGATACACGGACGAACGCTCTTCTTCGTTCACGACAGTCACAGCGGGCATCGACGACAGCGACGTATTCGTCGGGTTGAGGCGCTGCTGGATTCTCCTGGCATCTGAGCATGTCGTGGCATAGATGTGACCGCACTCTGGATTCGTAAGACTGACAGCATCGGGACACGGCGGTTCTGTTGACGCCATATTGAAGGCTGCACTGCACTGGACTTGAGTCTCGTGTCCGCATCGCCGCCGAAACGTGACCTTTTTGGCGCAGGGATGATCCGCTGGGCCGTATACAATTCCCTCTTCGACAACCCCAAACGTCGTACACGATGCGCCAGACCATGACCTCAAAGACGTCGCGGTCGAGCACGCTATTGCGACGTCATGGGCACAACGCGGAAGAACAACCTTCACTTTCTGCGTGCACACAAACTGGTTCTGGCCTTCGACGATTGCCATGCGTGCATAGCACTTGAGCTTTGTGGTGTGGCCGCACGGCGGGACGTACTCCACATCGATCGAGCAGTTGGGTGGACGTGTCGCTCCATTTTGATACGCGTGGAAGGCGTCGCACTTGCAACTGAGCTCGTGCTTGCATTCCGGATACACAAATGGAGTGATGGCGTTCTCTGTGCATTTTGGCCATCCGCGCTTTTTCTCAAGGACATCGACTTCGTCAGCACATGCCACACGTTGCACATGGGTGCATGGTAGTTGAAGGTCCACCAAGGTGTCGCAGCGATAGACGCCCAATGCATCAACAATGTTCGCACGAGCCGACGTTTGACACACATCGGCGCACTTGAGCGTCTTCGGGTGCCGCATGCACGGGGAATCGACTTGGACACTGCATTTTGCCGTGTGCTGATCGGATGTCGCCCAGTGGCAACGTTGGCCGCATTCATGAGAGCACCCTAGGGTGTGGCGACACACAACCTGACAGAACGAAAGCTTGAGCTCCTTCGGGTTTTGGACAGAATGAACGCTGTTGCGATGCTGCGGGCAGCACAACGGCAGTGCAGCACCCAAACGAGGTTGATCATACGATGGCCACACAGCGTCGACGCCTGGAGTGTTGTCTGATGAAGGTGCAGGGAGACTCAACTTGTCCAACGTTGCCTGCCAGTGTGCTGGTGCAGACGTCGTTGCATTTGTGAAGTAGTCAATGTTGCCCAAGACGTACATTCCGATTCGCGCCCGACTGAGGAGCACGATCATGCGGTTCTGCAACTTCACAAACGGGGTCTTCGACTTGCCGTCAATCACCAGCGACACGATCACGACATCAGCTTCATCGCCTTGAAATCGATCAACTGTGGACAGCGTGCACGTCGGCTCTCGTCGGCTGTCGCGGCCCATCGTGCTCATGCCAAACTGCGGAGACATAAGAATATAGCGCATGTGCATGAGTTGGCCCTTGTACGGCGTCAAGATTGCGATCGACTTGGCTGGGACACCGCAATCGACCAGATACTTTGCCAGGTAGCAAGCCATGTCAGCCTCGTGCGTGTTCATGCGCGATAATCCAACGCGTGCCTTTTCCTCGCGCCCTCCATGCGTCCAAAAGAAGAGATGCGGTCCGACGCCTGGCACCTCTCGTCCTCGTGAGGGAGTTAACTTCACTTTATCGAGTGGCGCGCGCACGCGTTGACCATATTTTGACCGCACGGGCGAAATCGCTTGTGGTGACTGGATCACCTTCGTCCGACAGCACTCGTGGTCTTCAATCAGCGTAATCTCAGTGTAGAACTCGCGCGTAAGGTCTGCGATATTCTTCCGCATTCGGCGCTGCAAGGAAAGAACTGATGAAGGGACTTCGTAGTCGCCAGGAGCACGAATGAGGCGTTCAAACATTGAGATGTTGATCTTGTTGATGCGCTCGAAGTCGAACTTCGACATCACTGAAGGTTGCAGCTGCAAATGGTCACCAATCATCTCGAGTTTGCACGTTGTCGATCCCAGACATGCGAACAGCAAAGGTTCCAGCACTTCGGAAGCCTCCTCGACAAGAATCGCAAACGGCTTCGTTGCACGGATCGCTTCCAGGCGTGTAACACAGCCAGTAATTGTCCCTCCGATGATGGCCTTGCCCTCATACATCTTCGTTTTCGCTCGGCTACGCTCATCCTGGAGCTGTCGCTTGGTCTGTTCGAACTGTTGCCGAATCGCTTGGATCATAGTGTGAGCTAGCGGATCCCAGCTAGACAACAGCGCGCGAATCGCTTGCCACCTCTCATTGAGACTCATTTCCCAGTGCCATTCGCCAACACGCTTCGTTGAGTACTCAAGCGACTCCTCTTCGATCTCCCCACTGTAGGTTTCATCATATTGGGATTCATCGTCGTCAAAACTGAGCTCGTCTTCGTCAGCTCCACCAACATCGACTTCGTCGACGTCCCGCAAGTGTTGGATGTGGTCTGGTTCGTCGTAATCTTCTTCGAGGTTCGTGAGTGCTTGATCGATTGCGAGGTCAACAAAGGATCCGGAGGCATCGGAGGCAGCGTCTTCAGACTCATCAACAGCTCCAGCGTCGTCCGTCGCTTGCTCAAGTCCATCGTTTTGCGCACTCGTCTCATCAAGCTCCGAGATAACTCCATCAGCGATCGTTGTTGCTTCAACGTCACTAGGATTCTTCACATCCACTGGCAACGACGCTCCGGCAGCATCTTCGTGATTTAGCGTGTCCAGTTGCGCAGTTGATGGCTCGTCACGTGGGGCATTCTTTGCGGCATGATTCACACAGTACATCATCCCTGGTTTCGGAGTTCCCTTGCACGGCTTGCCCTTCGCGTTCGTTGCGGCGCACTTCCCGGACCCAGTGGAATCCGTCTTGTCAACTGCGCTTGTGTCATACTGCGAGAAATGACTGTGGCAAAACGGAGTTGTCTTTGAGATGGAGATATTCGGGCATGGATCGCCAGACGGTGTCTTGCCTTCACATTTCGACACACTATGCTCCGGACAGAACGACGAATCCATCGACAGCACGACGTTATCGCACTGGACACCACGTGATGCCCACCAACACAACGGATGTTCAACGCACGTGTTGCGCGGAGGCGCATCGTCAGCTGCGAGTACTTGAGCATCTTCCGGTTTCTCGCGAATGCAAACGAAGCAAGCATGCCGAGAGCAAAGTAGTTGTTTGTCGCGGAAAACTGGAGCTCCGCAGTCCTCAATTGAACACAAGTGGACGTGGCAGAATCCCGTGCCAAGAGCAACTGGATGTTCACATGGTAGAGCTTCGAAGCCGGCTGCTGTCGAAGAGAAATGGCAATGGTGCTGTTTGCAAAAGATGCCTTCCGTTGGATCGACGAGGTTCGAGCAATCTTCTTCCTCGTAAGCGCACGGTGGAAGTGGAACAAATCCGTTCATCCATTTGAACAGAATCTCGACAGGGTCCATAGCTGGGTCATAGTGGCGAATGCCAGCATACAGGGCTTTCACGTCTTCTTGACTCAGCTTCGCTTTCTTTGCGATTTTCTTCTCGGCAGCTTTCACAATTGCAGCAGGATCCTTCGGCTCAGTCGGCGACGGGCCTTCTCCAGCGGCATCATCACTCTCACTTTCAAGCTCCTTTAACACGCCGCCAACGGTGGCAGCAGCGGTTGCGAGTTCGGATGCTGCTTGAGCAATCACTTTGTTTCGGTTGCGGGTCGTTTCGGCGTCATCGCTCTCATTTCCTTGACCCTGATCAGTGACGAGTACATGAGATTCGTAAATCACACCGAACGAGTTGCGAAAACGTCGGATCTTGGAGGCGAGCTGATGCAGACTGTCCAGTTTATCAGCAAGCTTAACGACTTCGGTGTTGGATGCGATGACGTTCGATTCCTGGTAACGACTCAGTGTTGGTTCTGTGCACCCTCCACCCAGTCGAACGAGCGACGACCGGCCAGTTCGAATTGACGCCTCAGCTTTAACCAAATCCATCAGGAACTCATCGATAGCGTGGTTCTTGTACGAAAGCACAAGAATTGGCGGCTCCCCGACCGATGGAGAAACTTGCATCCACAACTTTCGAATCACCAACAGCGCTCGCACAACGACGACCCCCAAATACGATTTACCAGTGCCTGGGGGACCTTGTGTGCAGTGCACAGGATGGAAGAGGGCTTCGATGAAACTCACGAGCTGCCCTCGGTCCAGTGTTGCTTGTGTGACTAGGCTGACCAAAGCTTGACGTAACTGCTCGGCTGCACTCGCGTCGCGTCTGATTTGGACGATCGGATCGAGCAAACTATCGTCCACGAGAGCAACAATGAGCGAACGAATTGCGTTCGCGTCGAGCGCGAGCGGCAAGTCTGGCTGTGGCGTAGCATCGTCAACATCCTCATCGGAATCTTCGACAAGAGACGCGCTTAACGCGATGTCTAAGACGTCACAATGGTGTCGCCCCCGTACCCGCTTCAAGTTCACCAGTGCGCCAGACTGGAAAGGCATCGGCATCTCACGCTGGCGCTCCAGTGCCTTGAGCACCGGTACGAACTCTGGTACAAATGTTTGGCAATCAATGATCGCGACATGCGCGCCCTGCTCGACTTCTTTCGCCAACAACGGGTTCCCTGTTTCGTCCACCGAGTACTCGAGTAGCTCCAGCGCAAGTCGGCCATTTTCGCGTTCTCTGAACTCTTCTCTCGGCTGTCCGTGGAGCGCCACCTTCGCCCAGTAAATCTCGTCCGTGAGCTTGAGTGACCCGCCGCGACTCGAAAGTAGCACAATGCCCACAAGATTCGGAGACGACAGACGACGTGTGGTCTTCCAATGAATGGGGGTCATTGGCGGACGACGTGAAGCAACGTCCGTGAGATACATCTTGCCGTCATAGCGAATCACGCGTACCGCTGCGTCGTAAATATGCGTCGACGCACGATCCGATGGCGGGCCACGGAGCTTCTGCTGTCGATCCAGCGCGCAAGGCTGGCACAACCCGACCTGATGCATCCGATGCGCGCAAACGTACTCCACGAGACGCCCACAACCGCGTGTGCGGCACTGATAGTTTGCAAATCCTTTCGCCTGCATTGGCCACAACGGTTGGTCACACACCTTGCCGTTTGTCTGGAGCGTGCAGTGCGGTAAAAGCGCATTGTGGCCGTCAATAAACGTCATGCCTGTCCACAGCTTGATCGTCGTGTCAAAGTACTCGTCTGGGGTCTCATAAACACCATCACCCCGCCCACCAGGCACCTTCATCGCCGGCAGCTTGGACGGCTGGAAGTTATTCCAGTCGGAGAGCCACGCGACTGTCGGACGCTTCCATGGCGAGACCGCTGTGGCATCCGCGTCGTCTGCATCTACTCCGTGCTCGTCATCGTCCTTGTTGCTCGTCCGAATGATCCACGGCTTGTCGAGCTCAGCAAACAACAGCATCACACGCTCGCGCGCCTTGCGGTGCGTTGGGTATCGTGGCTCCAAGAGCCGATCAGCGTCCGCAAGCATATCACCAAGCGCACTGTGCACGTCGTCTCGAGCATCGGTCCACGTAAATTTAGTCAGGCGCTGAAACACCTTCTCGACGACTTCCACAGCGCTCAGTTTTGCTTCTTCCAGGCTCAAACCAGTTCCCAACACGTTGTTGGCATCGCTTACGTGGCGTAGAAACGCTGCGACTACAGCCATGACGTCATGAAGACGCGGTGGAGCGACTGATGCCGACACTGGCAAGCGCGCAAGAGCCGTGAGCAGCGTCTTCATACTCGTCCCATCGAGCGTCGATGCCTGGGCCCACGACGCGGTCCACATTGGGGCGCGTTCGGCCACAGTCTGCGCGAGCCGCGCAGTCGCACACGGCGCGAGAACCGACGCGATAAAGCGACTACACGACATGTTGCCGATCATACTGTATGCTGATTGTGACGTCGCCGACGGCGTGCGTCCTCCACCACCGGACCCACGGTCACCAGCGCCGCGCGCACCGCGAAAAGACCCCCTTGCGTAGTACGCACCGCGACCGCCGTCGCCGCCTCGTCCGGTATTTCCACCGCGTCCCCCATGTCCTCCGCCACCTCGCCCACCTCGCCCACCGTTGTTGCTGTTATTGTTGCGACCGCCACGCCCTCACCCGGATGCTGGACCCGCGAACCGTCCGCCGCCGCGACCGCGCGCGTTCCCGTCGTTCTTCGCCATCGCCGAGTTGACTTGTGTGACTCTCTCTCCCGGAGGTTTCCCCCGTTTCCGGAGATTGACGAGTCACGAAACTTCGAGTCTCTGAGAATTCTCAAAAGTGTTCCCTCTTAGTGGACACTCAAAATTTCACTTTCCTTCAAAGTCTCCCCCAATAGGAGACTCACCGTCAGTTATAATTGAGGAAACGAAGAAAGTATCCTCAGGATACGATCGCGTTTCGAAGTGTTGCGCTGTGCTGGGACGGGACGATACCGCATTGTGGTCTGTATTGGAGCTGCCAGACGACCCGCGCCAACCGTCGAGGGCTCGAGTGGCCATATTCCGACTTGATGAGACGAGAGGAAAATTCGGAAGCCGATGCGAGCGAACGATGAGGGACGGAGACGTGATGCGAGAGACGATACGCCATAGAACAGAGGAATCGCGACGCCATAGAGCAGTGCGCAGCGCGGCGCCGCCTTTGCGAACGCACCAGAACGGCGTGCGCTGCCACAGAAAGCGCGGCGTTCTCCATTCGCGCCAGTTTCGACGTTTGCAGCACTTCACTGTAGGGTGGAAATGGCTATGTTCCATTGGCTACAATGGCGAAATTAGTGTGAATTACAGCCAATAAGGAGTGAATATGGACAGTTGAAGTTTGCCGACCAGACGTCTCGCCCGAGACACGGCTCCTCGTGCATTGCGCTGGATGCACATCGTTCGGAAGAACAAGATTTGCTGTGGGTGGTTATTTGGGCGACAGTGGACCAAAGTTATGATGGCCTCCGAGTTCTGGATGCATCGTCCAGAATAGCAAAACAACAGTCACTAAAGTCAAAAGCCTCATCACCCGAGGCAAGTCCCTCAGGATCTGGCAGACGTAGCGCTTCAAGATTGCCTACATTAAGATGCGTCATTGTATAACGCGATTTCGTATATCAAACGCACGTCACCCCATCTATAGCGTCCGTATACACTACGCGGCTGTGGTCAGAAGCACACTTTGCTCCGTCGCTCTTCTCAACGACCGTATCGTCGGTTTTGGCGCGCTTTGCGGTATGGGTTGGTTCGTCGCTATTTTCCTCCTCTTGAAGCGAAGCATTCATATGCGCGTAGGCATGCAGAAGCTGCACGATCTCGGCGTTGCCTGCCTGTTCCGCCTCCGCCAGTGCGCGCTGCGTAAAACCTTCGGTGCGGTTCGCCAGCAGGAACCGCACAATGCCCCATTGACCCACTTCACAAGCTTCGTCGACAGCCTTGGTCGTGGCACACGCTGCACCGCTTTCGTGGAGACGCTTGACCATTTCAGGGACCCCATCCATGCTCCACCCAACAAATTCGTCGATAGACACGGACGCCGGCGCGAAGATGTCGTTGTCGATGAACCAGTCGAGCACGTAGGACGATTTGTTGTACCACACCATCTCATGCACCGTTTGCTCAAAGCCACGCAGGAGCTCCGGGAAGCCCATGTCTTTGATCGCGGTCAACACGCCCAATCCGTTCCAGCCAATGGCAAGCCGGATCAAGTCTGGATAAAAAAACTCCCGTCGGTGGCGCAACAAGTACTCAAGCACATCGAAGTGCTTTTGCCACGTCGCGTACTGAAACGCTTCTGACGTGCATCCCTCAGCAGCACGATGCTCGTGCAGATAGCGGACCAGCGCCAAGTTGCCTGCCTGGGCGGCGTCGTCCGTTGTCTCCTTCGGGAGCACAACGTTGGGGAGCGTCTCCGTGATCCACTTGACAAGCACGACGCCATTGGGGTGTTTGACATACACGTGTGGGTACTTGACTCGGTCAAGAACTCTCAATCGCGATTCGAACGGGAACTTGGTGAAGATGAGATCAAGCATAGCCGCGTCCGCTGGTGGAGATTCAAACACAGTTTGCCACATGAAAGAGACGCTTGTACTCGACTGCTGTCCCAATGACCACTCGAGCATATCGACGCGACCGTGCTTGATGGCCTTATAGCCGAAGCATCCACCATGATCACTCAATGATTTCCACCATCCACGACAGTCCCAGTACTGGACCCCGAGGGCGAGATCAGCCAGGCGCGGGTCTCCAAAGCGCATGAGCAGTCGGAGAAGCTGACTGGGCTTGCAGTCCTTGTCACAGTTTTTTGCAAGGTCATCCAACTTGAAGTGAGCGTCCCAGAAGTCGACCAGCGCCTGCGGCCACCCGCGCTTGAACACTGTGATGTGGCGCAGGAGATCGGGGTCCGCGAGCACACGACGTGCAGCGCCCGACGACGATGAGTGCGTCGCCATACTATTGATGCGGTGGCGAAAGGCGAGGCGACTGTGCCCACTGCGACCTCACTGAACTACTCATTTCGTGACTCACAAGTTGTGAGTCACAACGTTTCTGCTGAGTGGAGGCATTCTATTGGCTGATATCTACGTCATTACCCGTATTATAGCAAATGAAACGCAGACTTCGAGAATGAACCCATCTTGCAAAAACACATTTTCGCACAAACAAAGAGTCTACTCATGCATTTACTCCTTCTAAAACCGATTCTTCCCAACCCGCCCACAAGCCACCCCCGATCATGGACAAACCGACGAGGAATGGCGCCGCGATCGCGGACGCCACAATCACGCATCAAGAGGGACTACTCGTGCTCGTGATCGACACCAATCCAGAGCACTGGTTCCCGAGCGCAAAGCTCCAGAATGCGCAGAGTCAGAGCTTCCAGCAGCTCATTTCCAGCGCGCTCGTCTTTGTCAACTCGTATTTATTGCTTCATCGGAACAAGCGCATTGTGATTATTGCGGCGCATGCTGGCCGGAGCGAAATGCTATTTCCCGATCCCGACCAAGTGGATACGTCTGGAAGAGCCGAGCAGTCGCTAAAAGTCAACAGTCGTGTGATGGAGAAGCTCCAGGCTCTGAGCCAAGTCCCTCTGGATCCTGCGAAAGCGAACGCCACGGCCATCGCGGCGTCCATTTCAAGAGCGCTTTGCTGTACGTATCGATGCGAAATACTCACATTGATACCATGCTGACCCAGGGTATTGGTCTCGTTTGTACAGTTATCAATCGCGCCACGACCGAACAGCCTGATCTTCATCCACGCATTCTCGTCATCCAAAAGTCACCGGATGTCTCAGCGCACTACATCTCGATTATGAACGGCATTTTCTCCGCGCAGAAGAAAGGCGTCGCGGTCGACGCGTGCATTTTGGCACGCGACCACTCGTCGTTCATGCAGCAAGCGGCGTACTTGACTGGCGGGATCTACTACAAACCGAACGACTCGAATGCACTGCTTCAGTACCTAATTTCGATCTACCTCCCAGAGCCCAGCATGCGCAAGCTGCTCAAGCTCCCGACACAAGACTCGGTTGACTTTCGCGCCATGTGCTTTTGCCACCAAAAGGTCATTTCGACGGCGTTTGTGTGCCCCGTGTGTCTCTCGCTGTTTTGCGAGTTCAAGCCGATTTGCTCGACCTGTGGGATCCGTAGCCGCATTCAGCCGACCAAGAAGGCGCCGCAGCCCAAGCGCATCAAGCCGTCGACGTGAGGATAGAGAGAGATACCGAGGTGACCCTAAAAAGGATATCATTTGCTTTCGTTTTGAGTCGAAACTTTTGACAACTCATGGAACTTGGTGGGAAACGCCACAAGAACAATCCCAAAGTGTTGGATGCCATACTTTCAGCCAATGAAATGAGGTTCGAAGTGATTTTGGCCAATCAAAATTACGTTGATTGATGATGTTTCCCGGATTGGTTGATGTATCGAACCTGCACCAGCTCAGCCGATGAGGCAAACACCTCACAACCGGAAAGCCACACCACCGACGACAACGACCATGAGCAGGTAGGACGCCGCTGCGGTGCCTATTCCATTGACCTGTGGAGATGCTGATGTGCGTGTTATGTGGCGCTGAGTAGAAAGACCATCAGCGAGGTGTTCCAGCACGCCAAGGCAGCCAAAAAGCCTGCGTTCATTACGTTTACGTGCTGCGGCTTCAAGACCAAGGCCGACACAGTCGAGATTCTCCTCGGCCTCCAGCGCGGCGGCGCCGACATCATCGAGGTGCGTTTGTTTTGCGTATTAAGCATACATAGCGCGTGTCTCTGATGAGGTGCTGCACAGGTCGGCATTCCGTACTCGGATCCGCAGGCTGACGGCCCGACGATCCAGCGCGCGCACCAGATCGGCGTGGACCAGGGCATTACGCTCCGCGACGTGCTTGCGACTGTGAAGGAGGCGCGTACCAAGGGCCTCACGACGCCGGTCGTGCTCATGGGCTACTACAACAACTTTTTGCAGTACGGCGAGAGCAAGATCTGCGTCGACGCCAAGGAGTGTACGTGGCACAAAACAGTAGCGGATACAATGGTCAGTGACACTAATGCTGAGTGCTTGTAGCCGGCGTCGATGGGTTTATCATTGTCGACTTGCCGCCTGAGGAGGCTGCGTATTTGAGTGGCGAGGCTGCAAAGAACGGAATTGCGTACATTCCGCTCGTGTCGCCGACGACGACCGAGCAGCGCATGGCGATCATTGGCTCGGTCGCGCACGGATTTGTCTACTGCGTGAGTTTGACGGGCGTCACTGGCGCGCGCACGGAGCTGCCGTCGAACCTCGATGCGTTCATGGCCAAGAGTACGTGCTGCATTTGTGTGGAGTTCATTATTGGATTAACTAACTGTGTTTCTACCAGTCCGCAAGCACATTTCGCACCCACTCGCGCTTGGCTTTGGTCTCTCGAGCCGCGAGCACTTTGTCCAGGCCGGCGCGTTTGCCGACGGCGTCGTCATGGGCTCGAGCATTATCAAGGTCATTGAAGCGGCGCCTGAGAACACGGCTGCGCGCGCCGCGGCGGTCGAGGCGTTTTGCAAGAGCATTGTCCAGGACGCGTAAGAGAGCGCTAGAGATAGGATCCGATGTTGATGTCCATATCCATGGTCCAATACACGACGATATATGACCACTCGCATGTTGCGTGAGACGCGTTTTGTTAGTCCATCGTGGAACACATTTTTGCTCTGTTGTGGAACAATCTCGCATTCACACCACGCTTGTATATATTCTTTGTGAATGGTATTTTTCGTCCATGACTGTAAGGAAGCATTTTGTCCGCGTCGTTCCGACACTTGCATCTTGCGCCTCCCGCGGTCGATGGCACGGGTTCGAGTCCCGCCGTCGCCTTGGCTTTCCTTCTGTGTGTGTGTGTCCGATCCGGATAAAGTCTATCCGGATACACAGGTGGTTAAAACCGCCTGGCACTCTTCGAAGCCCAGCGTGTCTGTCCAATTAGACTAAAGGCAGGGTCAAAATGAGTGCAATAGTACACTGGGTGTGGGATTGGTGCCCCAGCGGGGTTACCATTCTCACATACCTCCCGCTCATCCGGGTGTCTGTCCTGCGCTTACTTCGATCGCAGATTTCAGCCAATCGATGGGCTCACATTCCTTCTTTTTCCTTTCGTTTTAGTCGCACAGGGGGTACTATTCTCTATTGGCGTCATCTGGAGCTCTTCGCGTTATCAACGTCGAAGAAACACGAGCACCTTGGCACTTCTGATGGAGCAGTTCGTTGCGGCCATTGGCCGCGTCAAGCCCATCGCGAGCTGCGCGGTCGGCAAGAGCCCTGGCTCGCTCAAGCGCAGCCTCACACTCGCAGATCTCATTGCGTACGGCGTCGGCTGCTCCGTTGGAGCTGGCGTCTACTCGCTCGTCGGCGTCGGCGCGCAGATCACAGGCCCGTCGATCTCTCTTTCGTTTCTCATTAGCGGCGTCGCATGCATCTTCACGTCGCTCACGTACTCGGAGTTTGCGGCACACGTGCCGGTACGACGACGTACTCGCGCAGTACCTCATTGTCGCACTCACTTGCATTGCAATAGATCACGGGCTCGGCCTACACGTTCGTGTACCTCACATTCGGCGAGCTGGCAGCATGGCTCATTGGATGGAACTTGACGCTCGGGTACGGCATCTCGGCCGCGGGCATCGCGCGCAGTTGGGCGTCATACTTTGAGTCGTTCGTGCACCAGTTTGGACTCCACATTCCCCATTGGCTCGTGCGCACAGAGCTCTTCGGCATGTCGTGCAGCATCCTCGCAATGGTGCTCGTCATTGTCTGTACGTTCATCTTGCTCGCCGGAGTGCATGTACGTATTGCCAATGGAATGTGTCCAGCGAATGCACGACTCATTTCTTGTTTGTCTAGGAATCCGCCAAGTTCAACGCGTTTGTGACGCTGCTCAACATTGCAGTGCTGCTTTTTGTCATCATTCTCGGGAGCACACAAGTAGAAGAAACGAACTGGAAGCCCTTTGCGCCGGCCGGTTTCGACGGTATCATGACCGGGGCAGGCGTCGTGTTCTTTGCCTACTTGGGATTCGACATGGTCGCCTGTCTCGCGGAAGAAGTCAAAGAGCCCCAACGTACGCTGCCGAAAGGCATTATCGGATCGCTCTTGATATCCATGGCGATTTACATTGGTGTGTCGCTCGTCGTGACCGGCATGGCGCCTGTCAGTATTCTCGGTGGCGACATCCCGCTCATCAATGCATTCTCGTATCACAATTTGGAATGGGCCGGTCACATCGTCTCGTTTGGCTCCATCTTTGGGCTCACGACAGCGGCATTCACGTGCCTCATGGGGCAGCCACGCATCTTCTATCAGATGGCGAAGGACGGATTGCTGCCCGAGATCTTCGCCAAGCTCAACCGCAAGACGCTCGTGCCGGTCACTAGCACAATCTTCACGGGCATTCTCGTCGGCGGCATCGCGTTTGTGTTTGACCTCGACTTTCTCGCCAACGTCATCTCATGCGGCACGCTCCAAGTGTTTACGTTTGTCAACGCTGGCGTCTTGTTGCTCCGAATGAAGCCAAACCGTCATCAGACCGGGTCGGTCGCCGCGCGGGTCGTGCTGTTTACTGTTGCGGCATTCGCGCTGTCGTTTTCACTCGTGCTCAAGTGGCACTTCACACTCCAGTTGATGCTTGGACTCGTGCTGCTGGGAGCCTTTACCTCGATTCAGTACCTCGACAAGCAACAGTACGTCGTGTGCATTCATTCACCTTGCTCTTATGCTCTCTGGAGTAACGTCCATTTTGCTGCTCAGCATCGACACATCGAGCTTTCAGTGCCCGTGGGTTCCGTTCGTTCCATGCGTTGGTATTGTCGCCAACATTTATATGATGGCGAGCCTTTCGCACCAAGCATGGTACGTATTTCGCGACATATTGGCGGTGATGGCATTATTCTAATGCTGGATGTGTTCGCTCGTAGGCTCGGCGTTGGCGTCTGGCTCTTGCTCGGTTCGCTGGTCTACTTCAGCTACGGCATTCGCCACAGCGCGCTCAACTGCATGGCGGACCGCACGCCATTGCTCTAAGAGAATGTCGCAATAGAGGGTTTGTAGATACTGTCCATATTCGACGCCGTACAGGTATGCCCAAAAATACCCAACGCGGATTGACAAGATGCATTTGCTGTTGTTCACAACCTGCATACTCAGAGAAATGGGTCGGCAGCGCCGGACACCACGTCATACAGACGGTGGCGCGTTCCCGATCCAGTACCTCTTGCCCGCGCAGTCACCGTTTGTGCATGAAGACGAGGATGGAATGATCAGCAGTGTCCCAGAGGGAGATGAAGACGAACACCGCGATGAGCTCGATGAACTGAGTCTCTATAGACAGGCCGTTCCGCTTCTCCATCCGCAGTCGACATCTGCAGCTCGTACAATTGGCAAGATGCTCGGAGATCACAAACTCGCCGCACGGATGCTCCAGCGAAGCCAAGCTGTCAGCAAGGGCTCCAACACGCATCCGCCAGCACTCAACGCACTGCGTCATCTCGACTTCCTTCGTGCGTGTGAAGATCTTTTCTTCGGTTTCGATCCAGCAACCAAGCGAACGAACAGATTCCCGCTCCATCGGATCCGACTCCTTCTGCACCACTACGGGCTCCAAGTCGATGACGTTGCGTATCGACAGTGGGAACATAGTCTTCCCGCCAACTGCAGCGACGTTTCGCTCGTCATGTTCATTGACGCATGCACCAAGTGGTTCCATGAACAAGTTCTCATTGACAAGCTCAAAGCACTGCGACCAGGAGGTCTGCTCGAAAAGTGCCAGTCCGCGCCGCAGTTACTCCATCCATTTGATGCGCTCACACGGCAACAGGACGAGGCAGCAGCTTTTTCCTACGAAGACTGTGTGCGCAGTCCACAGGTCTGTGAGGTCTGCTCGATTTCACAGACGAAATGATGTTTGACCCTTCGATGTGTACAGTGCCAACGGAAAACACAAGACGAGCGGTGCGCGAACAAGAGCCAAGCGATGATTAGTGCGACCCAGCAGCTACGCCGCCAAACCAAAATGCTCACGCGACCGACTGCTGCCCCGACGGACTCGTTGTCTCCAATGGTCGCAACACACGACCGGCTCCACGAAGAAAAACTCGCTCGCCACATCCTCCAACGATGCGGCTCGCAAGCTCTTGCGCCTTCCAACCGCCGCAAATCATCAGCTTCCATCGGTATGGGAAATCTGTCCACGACGAATGCCCGTTCACCCAACAGCCATGCCGACCAACTGAAGGAACAGCGCATGAAAAAGCTCGTGCGTCAACAAAACACCGAGACTGCAAAGGCGTTTTCGGCGAGCATTGCCATGATTTCGCGCCACGTGCACAACGAAGAACTGCGCGACCTCCGCGAGATCGCGTACGAGAAGCAACTTGCGATGGTCGACGAACGCAAGCAGTTGCGAAGGCTGCAGTACGCCCACTGTCAAGCCCTCGCCCAAGAAAAGTCCCAACAACAAATGCGCGACGTGATGGCAATGAAAACGCTCGCCCAGGAAGAAGGCGAAATGGCGCGGCAGTACTTGGAGAGCCGTGAGGCCCAACTTCGGATCCAGAAACCCCAGTTCACACTATCGTCGTCGACGAGCACGCTGTTCCAACAGCCACCCGAGATCCTCGCAGCCAAGGCGACAGTCAAGACAGGCGCTCAGAAGAAGCGGCTGCAGCTCATGGAAAAAGAGCACCTCGACCACATGCGTAGCATTCAGTTACTTGACTATGCCTATGAGAAACGACGTGCGATCGAAGACGCAAATGAGCCAAAGTCGGACGCTGCACTCGTGGATCTCCAGGTCGAGAACCTCCCCGACGCCCAAGAAACAGTGTTGGCGACGGAGGAACTGTGGCAGCAAATCGTCGAGACGTGTAAGGAAAACCACGACTTAACGCCGTTGATCCCACCACCCAATTCTCCTCCTGCCGCGCTCCGCTACTTTGCCTCGACTCGGCCCATGGGGTCTTTACCACCCTTCACGGCGTCCACTGTCACACCCACTCCCCTTAGCAAAGTACCATAGCGTCGCGACAAGACATAGCAATGTATTTAGTATGGACGGCATTCTCAAATCCTCTAGTGGGCAAAGCCCTTGCCCGACTTGAACGCCTTCTTGGCAATGGTTTTCGGGTTAAAGTTGCCTCGGCGATGCTGCTTCTTCCACTTTTGACGCCCGGCCGTGGACTTGCCGACGCCATAGTTGCCGTAGCTAATGCGATCCTCGACTTCGACCTTGGCCGCCTTCTTCTTGGCTGGCTCATCATCGTCGTCGCCGCCTTCAATCTCGGCGCCGTCGTGCTCGCCTTCACCGTGCGTAAACGTGTGCAGCGGGTCATTGTCCGTGCGGCGTTTGCCATCGGCGGCCGCGCCAGCACGGAGTCGCTTGTTGTGCTTCTTCTTGGGCTGTGGTGCCGCGGCTTGGAGCGAAATAGGCACGAGATAGTCGGGGATCGTCGCCAAGTGCGGCTGTACGCGCGCCGTACCAATAGCCTTGTCGTGCTGCAGAATGTTGAGATCGCGCGGATTCTCTTCAAAGTGCGACGCGAGCTTGTCCGAGTTGAGAATCTCCTTCTTGACATCGGCCAAGCGTGCCTCACGGATCGCGACGCGGGTCACCGCGCGACGGACGTCTTCAACGCGGTAGCGGAAGCAGTCGATTTCCTTGAGATCGAACGACAATTCGGCCGGCTGCTTGAGCAGATCCTTTGACGGTGTCATAATCGGCTGCTGGCTCGCCTGGATGCGCGTGAGCGCACGCTGTTCCTTGGGCTCTTCGGGCGACACGAGCGACAGCGCCGTGCCGTTCGCACCACCTCGCGCCGTACGACCGATGCGGTGTGTGTACGACCGCACACTCTTGGGGAACTCGACGTTCACGACAAAGTTGACGCCACGGAAATCGACACCACGCGAGACACCGTAGCCTTCGTCGCGACCGCGCTTGGCGCCGCGTGCCGGCTTGGCCTTCTTCTTGGTGTCAGCGTCCTCGTCCGAGTCGTGTTCGACAGGCTCATCGTCGTCCTCCTCATCGTCTTCATCCTCGTCGTCATCGTCCATTTCGGCGTCGGCGTCCTCCTCCTCGTCCTGCTCGGCGCTATCGCCTTCCTCTTCCTCGTCACTCTCGGCTTCGACATCTTCTTCCTCTTCGACTTCAAGCTCTTCTTCCTCTTCGTCGTCTTCGTCTGAGCCATCTTCCTGGGCCTCCTCCTCGTCTTCTTCTTCCTCTTCTTCGTCATCGCTCGCTTCACCAACGTCGCGATCGACGCTATCGTCCGTCGCAATGAGGTAGTCAAACAATCCACGGTTGTATTCTTCAATAATGTGCTGGCGCGAGTTGTGCGGAAGTTCGGCGTTGAGCACCACGCTCTTGATCAAAAACTGCTCAAAGAAAAGCTTCAATCGGTACGCCGAGTCGGTCGAGTTGACAAAGAAAATGATTTTGCCGTGGATCACGCCGAGCTTGATGAGCGCATAGAGCAGCAAGTCCTTGTCGTTGGCTTGAATTGGCAAAAAGTACTGCTGCAGCTTGCCATCGGTCGCGCCTTCTTCGAGCTTGACGACCGCGGGGTTGTGGAGAACCGACTTTTTGAGCTTTTCGAGCTCCGGGCTGAGCGTCGCCGACATGCAAAATGTCTGACACGCCTTGGGCAAGTGGTTGTAGATCGTGCGAATGTCTTCGCCGTAGCCAAACGACAGCACGAGATCGGCTTCGTCAATAACGACGGTCTGGACCGAGTCCTTGAGCTTCAAGTTGCCGGCGTTCAAGTGGGCGACGAGGCGGCCGGGCGTCGCAATGACAATATCGGGGACGTCACGCAAGAGCGCTTGCTGCGCATTCATGCTCTGGCCGCCGAGCCCAAGGAGGCTCACGACGTCGCGGCAATAGTACATGAGTTCGCTCATGTGCTTGCGCGTCTGCTCCACGAGCTCTTTCGTCGGCACGAGCACAAGCGCTTTGATCGCCGGCTTGGCGGCCTGGACGCTCGACTGGTCAGTCTTGTGCTGCAGCAGCTTGTGAAGCAATGGGAGCGCAAAGGCCGCGGTCTTGCCCGAGCCCGTGCGTGCGCGCACGAGCAAGTCTTTGCCCTGCATCGCGAGCGGAATGCAGTGCACTTGGACGAGCGTCGCGTAGACAAACTGCATCTTCGCGACGGCTTTCGTCAGTCGCGCATCGAGCCCAAAGTCGCAGGCCGCGAACGGCTGCTTCGCGTCCAAGAGACGCTCGTTCACCTTGCCGCTTGCGATCGCCATGGTCGCCGACAAGAGCAAATGGAGCGGGCAAAGGACACGATGCCCAGTCAATCGCAATGCCGAGCTTTTGGTTGGTGGCCACCACGATGATGAAGGTCATTCTCGAAAACTACCGGTTCGATACCGGTATAGGTGATCGTCCACTTGCGTCCACTCCGTCCACTAATAGAGTTCATCTACTGGCTAAAATGTGAGACCACATTCAAGCAACTGCGATACATTCGTGCAACCTCCGTCCTTCTCCTGCGCGGGAATTCGTTTCAAACTTTTGAAGCGCGGCCCGAAAGGAAAGGAAGCCCAACACCATGTCGTCGCCCACGAGCGCGTCGTCCGCGGCGAATGACGCGTCGTCGACCAACGTCACGGTCGCCGTCCGCTGTCGTCCGCTCAACGACCGCGAGAAAGCGGCTGCGCGGCCGGCCGTCGTCGTCTGCAAGCCCAACACCAACGAAATTTCGATTGTCAAGCGCAAGTCGTACATGTTTGACAAGGTCTACGGTCAGTACTCGACGCAGAAAGACGTGTTCAAAGCCACAGTCAAGCCAGTCGTCGACGAGGCGCTGGCGGGCTACAACTGCACGGTCTTTGCGTACGGCCAGACCGGCACAGGCAAGACCCACACGATGCAAGGCGATTTGGCGCCTGACCACGACAATGCCGGCATTATTCCGCGCTGTGTGCGGTACATTTTCGATGTGCTCCACGCGAACCATCAAGAGTACAGCGTCAAAGTGTCGTTTCTCCAGCTCTACAACGAAGAACTCAAGGATTTGTTGGCGCCGGCCGAGAACAAGAAACTCCGCCTCATGGAAGACATCAAGCGCGGCGGCATTTACTGCCAGAACTTGCTCGAAGTCACAACGACGACCGCGTCCCATGTGTTTGAGCTTTTGGAGAAGGGTGTCCAGAACCGCATTACGTCCGAGACGCTCATGAACGAACACTCGAGTCGCTCGCACTCGATCTTTACGATTCGCATCCACAGCAAAGAGAACAACCCGGGCGGCGAAGACTTGCTGCGCATTGGCCAGCTCAACCTCGTGGATCTCGCAGGCTCGGAATGCATTGGTCGCTCTGGTGCACGGAATGCCCACGCGCGAGAAGCCGGGAACATCAACCAGAGTCTGCTCACGCTAGGACGCGTGATCACGGCGCTCGTGGATAATCACCCGCACGTGCCGTACCGCGACAGCAAGCTCACGCGGCTGCTCCAAGAGTCGCTCGGCGGTCGTGCCAAGACGACGATTATTGCGACGCTTGCGCCTTGCGCAGATAGCATTGACGAGACACTCAGCACACTCGAGTACGCGTACCGCGCCAAGAACATCAAGAACAAGCCCAAGATGAACCAAAAGATGACCAAGACGGGGCTTCTCAAGGAGTATGGTAGCGAGATTGAGTCTTTGCGCAATGCATTGCAAGCGGCGCGTGCGAAGGATGGTATTTTCTTGCCGCCAGCCCAGTTTACGGAAATGCAAGAACGTCTCTCTGGTCAAGCTGCGCAAATTACCGAGCTAGAAGATGAGCTTGAGAGCCGCTCAAAGACCTGCAAGGAGTTGGAGGAGCAAGTTGATCTGCAGAAAGAAGAAATTACAACCCTCCAGCGAGACAAGGTTGCACTGGAAGCGAATTTGCTTGAGAAGGAGAACGAGTTGGAGTCAACAAAGGCTGATCTTGCTCGGACGCAGGAAGAACTCGCAGAGACCCAGCGAGTGCTCAGTTTGTACCACGCAAACGAGAATGTCCTTCTCAGCAATGGAAGTACGGCAACGAAGCTCTTCCGCGACAGCGAGAATCGCGTCGATCTGTTACTGGAGAAGATTCAGCGAAAGGAAGACGTTGAGACAGCAAATCACGAGCTGGCGAATGTATTTGCTGAGGTCGTTCAAGTCCAGCTTCATGCTTTCGAAGACCGCCTCGCTCATCACCAGCAAAAGCAAGTCTCTCTGTTCGCTGATGTCGACTGTGCCATGAATGAGTTGCGCGAGTCTCACGGTGTGGACATGTCTGCCCTTGTCAAGAGTCTTGGCGATCTTGAGGCTGCTGTGAATGAACGACAGCACCAGCTCGAAGCCGAGCTCCTGCGCGAGTCCCACGATGGCGAGGTTGAAGAAAAGGCTTGGAACGAAGCCAATGCGAAGCGTCAAAACGACATGCAGGAACGACTCGACCAGTTCGTGTCGGCCAGCAAGCAGAGTGCAGAACACCTCGTGGAACAACTCGCAACAGCGAAGCAAACTCAGCTTGACCACTTGAACGACATTTCACTGAACGTGTCGAAGTCGCGGGATGAAATGAGCGTGTTCCTGAAAGAGCAAAGCAACAAGCTCGCGCAGCTCAAGACCACGCTTGACTGTAGTTTTCAAGAGCAGGCACTCCAACTCGCGAAGCACAAGCAGGCGCTCATTGATGCACTTCGAGAAGGTCAAGCACAACAGAAAGCAAGCCTTGAAGCAATGAAACAGCAGCTGTCACTGCTTATCGACGAATCCGTTTCTAACCATGCCGCTCGCATTGACGCCGACATCGAGATGGTCACAGCACATGTTGGTACCCACCAGGACTACCTCAAACAGACACAAGATATCATGGGCCAAGAAATTTCCTTGACTACGAGCGGCATGGACGAAGCGGAGGCTCTTCAAGGGAAACAGTTCAACAAGTTCGAGAAGCGCATTGCTGAGGCGAACGCAGACATGGAATCTATCCACGAGAAACAACGGGATTATGTGCAGTCACAAGAGCACGAACGTCAGGCATGGAGCGAGGAGACGAGGGTGTTTGAGCAGAAGCAAGGCGATCGCTTTGCTGAACTTGTCAAGACCCGCCGTGCGAACGCCAATGGGCGCTTGAAGGAGCGCACCGAAAGTCAGCGCGCATTCATGGGCACTCACGAAGAACTTCGACGCGGACTGGTGCAACAAAGTGAGGCTGTGACCTCGGGACTAGAGAACCATACCAATGGCGTGAAGCGGAAGTTTGAAGACGTTGCCGAAAGCGCCAATGAGGTCCTTAACGAGAGCTCTAGCGCATCAAGCGAACAACGTGAGCAAGTCAGCAACTTCATGAAGAAGCGTCGCGTTGACACTGCCAGCGGATCGACCCCAGTCAAGACTTCCCCCAAGTTCCCCGTGTTCATCGCCACAGATATCAATGGCAGCCCGGTCGTACGTGAGGTTGTTGCCGAGATGATCCAAGATATCGGCGATGAGAACGTCGAACCAGCGCAAGACCCTGCGGCTGAAGACGAACCGATGGAGTCTGCTCCGGCAGACGAGGTCAAGAAGTCGCCGATTTCTGAGACTTCGCAGCACTCCACCTCCCCAGCAGAAACCGCGCCGGCGAATTTCCAGCTTGGTATTCCTACACCAAAACAGATCGCCAAGCCGATGGTGCGCAAACGTCCCCTCAGTGCTGGTAGCCGCCCAGGTGCACCATCGTCGTCGCTCACGGCACCGACAAAGAAGTTCCGCACGAAGAAGGCACTGAGCGAGACGACGAACAAGATGTGAGTGTATCCGAAGACCAGTGTGCGCGTAATGCTATCCCCCAAAGTATTTGTAATTATTAGGAGACCGCGAGACCAAGCAGTAGCATAGTGTAGGAGATGACAAGAGTCTGCCCACAACCATTCCTGTGTATTGGTTCTATTCCGAAGAATGGACACCTGTATTTTCTTTTTCGAGTGGACCGCACCTGCCTGCATGGCCGTCACACGGACTTATACCTTGCTGTAGTCCATCTTCGACTCGAGCTTCTTAACTTCCGCAAGCTTTCGTGCCGCCTTCATAAAGTCCTCTTCCACGACGTACTCGCGGTCCGCGCGGATCGCAAACACACCGGCTTCCGTGCACACGTTTCGAATATCGGCACCGTTGAAGCCGTCCGTGAGCTTGACAATCGACTCGTAATCAATGTCGCCCTTCTTCGTGATCGGCCCCGAGTGGATCTTGAGAATGTCCATGCGCGACGCTTCGTTCGGCAGCGGGATTTCGATTTTTCGGTCCAATCGACCGGGACGCAGGAGCGCGGGATCGAGAATATCAGGGCGGTTCGTCGCCATGACCATCTTGACTTGGCCGAGTGAGTCGAAACCGTCGAGCTGGTTCAACAGCTCCATGAGCGTACGCTGGATCTCGCGATCGGCTGAAGTACCTTCCGAGAAACGCGAGCCACCAATCGCATCGATTTCATCCATAAAGATCACGCACGGCTGGTGGTCGCGCGCGTAGCCAAACATTTCACGAATCACACGGGCGCTCTCGCCAATGTACTTGTCGACAATGGCACTGGCCACGACTTTGAGGAACGTCGCGTTGATATTGCACGCCAATGCACGCGCGAGCAGCGTCTTGCCCGTGCCCGGCGGACCGTACAGGAGCACGCCTTTCGGTGGCTTGATACCAACGCGCACAAAGAGCTCGGGGTTCGTGAGTGGCAATTCAATGACTTCGCGGAGCTCACGGATCTGCTCGTTCAAGCCGCCAATGCTCGAGAACGACACGTTGCCCGCGTCTTCGTTGAGCATGTGGTAGACCGTCGGGTCGACTTCACGCGGCAGCGCGCGCATGATCGTGAGCGTCGTCATGTCGAGCGCCACGCGCGTGCCCGACTTGAGCTTGGTCTTGTCAACTTTGGTGCGGCAACCTACAACATAGCGCGGTCCACTCGAGGCCTTGACAATGAAGCGGTCGTCGTCGAGCTGACGCAGGACTTCGCCAATGATCTGGCCGACACTCTATCGAAACGGCTAATTAGCACACTGCGTGGCGAAAAGCACAGCTCACCGAAACGCACCTGCAGCGCCTTGAGGTCGTCTTCAGTCTTGTTGTACTCCTTCACGAGCGCCTTGACATTGTCGCGCAGCGTCTTGACCCTACGCACTCCATTCGCGTAAGCAGAAAGGCCACCATGCGATGCTAGATGCGTTCGTACCGGCTCTCCATTTCTCGGTGCTCGCGGACTTTGGCCTTGTACGCCTGCAGCACCTGAGCGCGCTCTTCGTCCATCGCGAGCGCCGACATTTTGCTTCTGTTTGCCCCTCAATTCACACGCCGAGAACGCGATCCGCCCTTCCGCAAGCTTCGCTTTTTGCTCCCTTCACAACAAGGATATGGGGCGGATCTTTCACGATATTGCAATTATAGATGGTCTTTGTTTCTGCAATTACGGTTTCGACAGCACCTTGTTTTGTCGGTTTCGGTAGTACCAGTAAGAGTGATGTTTGGCGCCGAGTGCAACCGCGAACGCCAATCATGCGGATCTACCGCGCTGTGCCGCTCGCCTTCGCGCGCCACGTACGTGCGATGGGAGCGCGACACGTCGTCATCACATCGATGAATCAATGTAGAACGTCGTTGCGCTTCGAACGGACCGCTGTTCGGTGTCTATCGACGTCAGAAAACCCCGGAATCTCGTCACAAAGTTCACGCATCCAAACAGCAACAAAGTCGTATCCACCGCCGTCGCCGGCGATCACCATGCTCCAGACCCTTGCAAAATGGACCGACGAAGGCAATTCTCATGCGAAGCAACGTGGCATCTCGTGCTTGAGCCAGACCAAGGAGACGCCGCCGAGTCGAGTCGACCTGAACAAGGAGCTGCGCTCGGCCATTGAACGCGGCGATTTCGTCCGTGCACAGGGCGTTCTCGAAGCACTCGTGGCGTCGTGGGATCCAGCGCAGTCGGCTCATCCAGTGGACACGGAGAATTATGATCGGCTGCTGTACCAGTGGAGCCAACGCTGCGCCAAAGCTGGTCAAGCGAAGGTCGATTTGGCGCCAATGCTCTCGCTCCTCGAAGCGCTCGTCGCATGGAACCGCGTGAACACCAGAAGCTTCAACACGGCGCTCGTTGCGTGCCAGCGTGTCAAGGCTCTCGACACCGGTGAGCGCGTGCTCGAGATGATGAAGCAATCGGGGCGGCAGCCCAAGGCGTTTGCGTACACAACGCTCATGAGCTGCTGCGGACGCCTCGCGAGCGGCCACAAGAAATGGAGGGACCATTTCATCGGCATTGCTCGGCGATATTTTGAGGAACTAGTGGAGAGCAAGACAGGAATGACGATCGAGGCCGTGAACGCCATGGTGTTTGTGTACCGAACCGGACGAGGTCGCTCGGCCGAGGCGGTGGCGCTCGTAGAGCGAGCGATTCGAGAATGGAAGCTAGAGCCGGACGTCAGCACGATCGCACCGCTGGTGGTCGGTCTAGTAAAGGACAAGAACCCGTTGGAAGCTGCGCGGTGGATCGAGTTTGCGTTAACCCATCGAATTCGAATGGACGACTCGATCGTCCAAAGTGTTATGGACGAGTGTCGAGGAAACGCGCACTGGGATCAGATCCAGAGCCTTCGAACGCACTTACAAGAGCACGGCGTCGCGCACAAAGACCACATACTCAAACAGGTTTTCAAACGCACCACGGCCCGAGACGCGGACAGCGCGTCACCCCCGATCGTGTTGTATGGCAGTCGTGAAGGAATCGTCTCGAGAAAAGTTCAGAAGAAGGAAGCGACTTTCACGGTGAAGGAAGTGATCGATCAACTCGAAGATGGTCAACTCGAAGGTGCCGACCCAGTTCAGTTGACAAGAACACAATGGACCGATTTGTTCAAGCACAGCAACATCGACGAGCTCGATAAACTGATGAAGTTACTGCTCAAGCACCCAAATTCGAAAGATCAGACGACGCCACAGCGCTGGTTCAACGAAATGTACCTTCGTGCGCTCGGATCTGCGGGGCAGTGGTGGAGGATCGTCCGTGCGGTGGACGAGATGCTGATCATGACACCGTCGGCAGTTACTGTCGACTGTTTTAATGCCGCCTTGCGTGGCTGCACTCGTGCCGGTCGATTCCACCAAGCACTTCGAGTCACAGACCGGATGAAGCAAGCCAATGTGAAGCGCAATCGGCAATCGTACGACGCCTTAATCCAGTGCTGCGGGTCGATCGGCTCAGTGGAAGCGGCTATCCGACTTTTCCATGAGATGGAACTCTCGAGCATCATACTGACGACCGCTGATCTCAACGCTGTGCTCAAAGCGTTTGCAACGGCGGTTCACCGACTGACTGATGCCGGTCAGGACGAATCGACCGAGCTCGATGTGCCGGCATTCGACCTGAACAAGCTGGCAGTTTACTCTCTGCAGTTCTTCGAAGAAGTTACATCAAAGTACCCACAGCTCCAGATCACGGAAGATACGTTACTCCAGCTCTTCCGCTCGTTCCTCGGTGCCGCAGAAGTTTTTGACGCTGTTGACATGCGTGAGTTTGAGGTTTTTGCTGCGGAGGATGATCATCGTGACCACAAGTCTCGTGCCGACTGGATCTTGCTGTCGGATGCTGTGCAGCACATTTGTCGAGAAGCGCCACAAGACGTCGTCTCGTCTCGCGTGATCAACGTTGGCATTGACTTTTTCCAGCGTCGCGGGGAGCCAAGCAGCGCGTTTGAGCTGTTCAACACCATGGTGTCGCGTGGCATCTCACCGACGTCTGATTCTATTCGCCTCCTCTTTGCAGCATGTTGTAGAGGCGACGACGATACACGACTCGGTCTATTCTTTTTGGACCACTTGATGGACGACTTGAAAGACGATGCCAAATCCAACTTGTCACAAACAATCGCGAGCGAAGCACTGCGATGGGCTGGACGAATGACGAACGCAGACGATCACGACGGCTCAGCACTCGTCGACACGGTCTTTAACAAGCTCGTGGAATCCGGCGGGCTGAGGAATGACGCTTCCATCTACTCTCGTGTCATGGCGGTGTTTGGACAAGATGGAAATCTCGCACAAGCCCAACGCGTTACCAATCGCATGCTTTCCGAGACGGGTAGCGTATCGCTCTCTGTCGCGAATCGCCTCTTGCAAGCGTGCTCAGTCGCGAGAACGCCAATTGCGGCGCTCAACACACTTGGGTGGATGCGCTACCATGGCCTCGAGCCTGATGTCATGTCGTACAACAGCGTTCTGAGTGCGATTCGTCGCCATCAAGAAAAACAACGACGAGTGGGAAACAGTTTCTACGATCATGGCGATCACGATGACACTGATGAGGAAGAGGAAGACACCAGCGACCTGGACGATCTTGACGATTACGATCTGGCGATGCCGGAGGAAGACACTTACGGCGATCGCCAAAGGAAGAAGGAGAGGCGGAGCCGACTCGAGACAAATTTCAATGCGGTGATCGACAATCTGGTCGCGACCATGCATGCCAACGACGTCTCCCCTAACGCACGGACATATGAGAGTCTTGTATCGATCGCCACGCAACGCGGCGAAATGCGACGCGTCCTTGAGCTGTTTGACAATCTCAAGGCGACCGCGACGCGCATGCAAGTGGACGTATCAGCACTCCTGACGACGAAGACTATTGTCCAGTACCTCGACGCCTGTGCAGCGGTGGGCAACACTGATTCGTCCGATGTAGCGGGTCGCGTCGAAGAACTCTGTGCGCTTTTGATGTTGTGGTATCGTGAACGCCGCACCGTCGCCTCGTCCACAACGATCTTGCGGATCCTCCAAGCGTATGATGCGTTGGGGCAATGGCAAGACGCAATTGCGGTCCTCAAGAATGCGTCCGACGATTTTGGCGCCGCGCCGACAGTCGAAATGGTTCAGGCCGTCATGCAGAGCTGCAATCGCGCGGGCCAGCACAAGGCCGCTGAGCAGATCTTTGTCGCGATGCAGAAACCAACGGGCGGATCCTCGGGCCGATTGTCTCCGACCGCTGCGTGCTACGTCGAAGCCATCTATGCGATCGAGCAGCAAGGCAAGTGGATCGACGCGACGCAATTGTTTATGGAAATGCAGAGAAAGTGTGCGTCCGACGACCTCCATCCCGCGCTCCTCAGCCGCATTGCACTCGGTCGATACGCTGAAGGGCGTAAGCGACCCAACTGAGATCTCAGGTCGAGTCACACCAACCGAGAGCCAGCGGTGGCACCAAGCCTGCCCCACATGCGTACAGTACTGTGGGTCCATTGTGACATTACTGCGGCAATGCCGTCGATGATGCGGGCACATGCAGTCACGTCCACACAAGTTGGCCGCTATCATTTGTGGCTTTTCCCGTGGTTGATGGTGATGTTCCCGGCGATGATGCGCGCCACCACGGGCATTTTGCAGTGCACCACAGACGCGCATTCCCCAACTGCCTCGCTTCCCGTCACATCTCCTCCTACTCCAGCATGAAGATTGCGATCGCGATGCTCGTTGCTGTCCTCGCGTCGCCGATCGTGTGCGCCGACTACACGTTCCAAGACCTTCCCGGCACTGCATCGCTGCCTGTCGCTACGGATCTCCCCGCGGCGTCCGAGCCGCCACGCAAAGATGGGTCCGACGCTACGCCCGTCCAGGTGAACATAACTCTCCCAGCGTATGACGACGACCGCGATATCGAGACGGACGACGGCGACCAAGAAGTGGACGACTTTCAAGACCGCGCGATTGACGTTGCGCCGACAGCCTACGACGCCGACGGCCTCCCAATCGACCACTAAGCTCTGAAGACTCTCATTTCGCGGCAGCATGAACCCACAATATACATTCTTCTCTCTCTCTCTCTTCTTAGTATGCCTCCAACAAACCCGTTTCTTCCGGACGAGACGTTGACGACGCCGTTGGACTCATACTCTCGGGCGACACGTCGCCGCTACTGCTGCTGCTGCCTGTGGTCGAGGGCGAAGCGCCCGCAGACGCTTCGTAGATCGACTGGTCCGAGGCGTTCACGTGGAAAAACACGGCGCCAAACACGAGCACGCCGGCCGCGATCGCAAACACAAAGTTCCAGTCGTTGGTCGCCGCGAGGATGTGGCCCGTGATCACATTCCCCAGAATGCCCGGGATCGTCGCAAACGTGTTCGAGACTGCCATGACGTGGGCCGCGTGGCCCGGGCCAATGTCGATCATATTGACCCAGTAGCCCGAGAGCGCGGCGCGCACGAGAAAGAGCGTGAGGCAGAGCATCGTAATGGCCGACGGGGCGTCGTGCGCAAAGCGCATGAGGAACAGACAGGCTGCGCCGCCGAGGAACCCAATGGCGTTGATCAATTGGCGCACGCGGAGGACGCGGATGCCGCGCGCGACGAGCGCGTCGCCCAGGCGCCCAAACACAACGACACCACCGTACCCACAGAGGTACGGCAAGGCGGCCGTAAAGCCCTTGGTCCCCAAGTCAATGTGGAGTGCTTGGCGAAAGTACTGCGGGATCCACCCGAGGAGGACATACCAGCCATAGTTTTGGCAAAAGTGGGCGACGTACACGGCCCACGCCGCGCGCGACGTCAACAAGAGCTTGAGGTTGATGGCGTCGACGGACGGTTTCGACACGGCGCGGCGGCCGGTCGCGCCGATCATGGCGTAGCCCTTGGGCGTGCGGACACTCGAGCGGCTCGCGAGGATCATTGCGCGCTCGTCGGTCGAGATGCGGCGGTCGTGCTCGGGCAAACTCTCGCCGTACGTCGCGTACACGACGACCCAGATGAAACTGAGCACGCCAAAGACCTCGAAAATGCGCGGCCAGCCAAACGACGCCATGAGCGCGGGCGACACGATCATGGCCACGACGGTCCCGAGGTCGCTCCCGCCCGAGACGATCGCAACGAGGCGACTGCGCTCGTGCAGCGGGTACCACGCGCCGGCGATCTGGTGCATGCACGGAAAGAGAATGCCTTCGCCCAAGCCCATGCCGACGCGTGCGACAAAGAGTGCCGTGAGGCTTGACGACGCGACGATTGTCGAGAGGTCAAAGAGCGTCCAGATCACGACGCCGCCGAGGAGCACGTTCTTGGCGCCAAATTTCGCGGCGAGAAAGCCGCCGGGGAGCTACGAACGGATCCATTAGTGACGGCGCTAGATCCATGAGCCTTTGGAGACTATACCTGCGTGAAGAGGTAGCCATAGAAAAACGCCGAGAGCACTTGGCCTTGTTCGTTCTTGTCGGACACGAACGCAGGGATCGCAATGCCAATGTTGGTGCGGTCGGCGTAGCAGATTGTTGTAACCCAGAGACACATGGCCGCAATGACGTAGCGCCGCGGGAACCACGCGTCGCTCTGGCCATGGTGACCGTGGCGCGATGCCATGGCGTACGATGCGGCGTCCGACGTCGAAGCGGTTGTGAGTGTGTCGTCCCACATCTCCATTGACGGCGTGCGGCGCCGTGGGGACCCAAGCGCCATCATCTTGTCGGGAGGAGCTGCTCTTCTAGCAAAAGAAGCCAGCTGTTTTGTCGAAGAGTCAGGATTTCAACCAATGAAACATTGCAAAACCTCTATTTCAACCAATCAGAGATCGTAGCTCTTCGTTTGACCCACGCAATCTTGGCGGTTGTGTGCGCCAAAGCGATCAGGCTGCACCCATTTCTGTCCGACGTCATGACCAAGACACCGAGAGCATCAAGCGTCAAAATTTAGACGCCGACAGGACGCGCAATCGCCATCGGGCCTCGCGACGGCGATTGCGCCGTGACTAGTTCACAAGGCTGTGAACTTACTGGACGCTCTGCTGCCGCCAGTGGGAGGCTCGTTGAACAAGAGAGGATGGGAAGACGCGAAAATTTCTGGAGACTGTTGATCACAAACGATCCACGGTGGCAGTTTTGCAGCGTGACAGTGCCATGGTGTCCTATATGTATGTACAAGACGGTCTCGCGCTGCCAGCGTGAGACGGGATAGCTGCATTGCGCGTGAGAGAAGCGACGATGGCCGAGACGGAATGAGGCCTTTGTATCTGGAGCTTGAAGAACCTATTGACCAATCAATGATGTGAAGTTTATATTTTAACCAATCAAACAGATGCATATTTATGGCTACACTTGAGATCTCCAACCGACGCCGCCACATCGATCAAGCTCATGCTGACAATGGCGACGACCGACGAACGATCGCCAAGCCTCATCTGCGAGCTAACAGGTGTGCTCCGTGATCCGCACTTTCACCGGTGCCGGCTTCTCCTCCAAGAGCTCAGTTTGCTGTTTCCGCACTTTCTCCCCAAACTCCATGGCGTCGTCGAGCGCGACTACCTCGCGCATGTGCGATCGCACGCTGCGCTCCTCAACGCTGCGCACCCGAGCGACAAGACTCGCGCGGCGACGCTCCTCACGCGCGGCGCAGGGCCCTTCGTGCTCGTGAACGAGCGCCAGTTTCTGGCGAACGAAGACGAACTCATCGCGTTTGCGATCGACCAGACACGGCTCTCGCGCGCCGAGATCCTCGTGGCCGCGGCCTTTGGCGCCGACGCCATTCACACACCAGGGGACCACCACGCAGCGGTCGACGCGGAAGAACTACTACAGGACCTCGCCGAGGCCGCAGCACGCGAGGCCGACTTTCGATTTCGCCACGTCTCGGGCAACGAATTTGCATTCCTCCTCTTTGCGGTCGACGGCTGCACGCTCCCACGCGTCGAAATCGAGCTTTTTCAGCGAGTGTGTCCGAAAACGTGTGCAAACTTTCTCGCGTTCTGTCAAGGGCTCGTACCGGACGTGAGCGACGACGTCCGAATGCTGGGGTACAAGGGCACAGTCGTCCACCGGATCGTGCCAGGCGGGTGGATCCAAGCGGGTGATGTCACGGTCAATGACAACGATGAGACGCCGCCCTGCCGCGGCAATGGCGCGCCGCGGTCGCTCTACGGCCGCACGTTTGCCGACGAGAGCTTTGCGATCGCCCACGACCAAATGGGGATCGTTGCGATGGCGAACAACGGCGTCCCGCACACAAATGCGTCGCAGTTTTTCATCACGTTGGCGCCGCTCCCGTCGTTCAACCGCAAAACCGTGGCGTTTGGGCGCGTCGTGACAGGTCTCACGACGCTCGAAGCGATTGCGCGCGTCGAGACGCAACACGAACGGCCCGTTGTACCGTGTACGATTGTCGATGCCGGCAAACTGGCCGACTAAACACCCATATATTAGATACTGCGTAGTTATTGTTTTTCTATTCATGCACACCGGCGGTGCATCCCTCGAGGGTATTGGCGGTGGTGACTGCCTCTGGTGCTTCTTCTTGCCCGAGCTGGAGCTCGTGGCGCAAATTGCGGAGGTCGTCGAGCGAGCGGATCTTAAAAAATGGGAGCCCGAGCGCCTGGCTCACGTGCTCTTCTTCCGGGCCATCGCCAATGCCCATAAACTCGACGTCACAGTCTCCACTCGACGCCGCGTACGTCGCCATGATGGTCTGGAAGCAGCGGAGCTTGTGGAGCTTGGACGAACTGTAGACGCGGTCAATGGGAAAGTGCGCGTCGAGCCCGTAGATCAAGCACTTGCAGAGCGCGGGCGAGAGCTGCGTGTTCGTGACCATAACATTGATAATCTCGTCTTTGCTGTCAGTGCCGGCCGTGAGCGTCAACAGGTCGCGCGCTTCCCGGATCCATCCGGTCGAGAGCGTGTCGATCGACGTCACGAGTGCTTGACGGGCCGTAAACCACGGACTCGTGGGGTCGTCGAGAAAGTCGACGTGCCCGTCGCGCTGACGCTCGTAGATCGCGCGGATGCGTGCGTAGCGCGTCGCAATGGTCTCGGCTTCGGACGCGGCACACGAAATGTGGTCAATGTCGGCATTGTGCAAGTCACTAAAGAAGAAATGGCGCTCGAGGACCGCGAGGAGGTACGTCATCATTTGCTCGCCGAGCGCGACGCTCGTGGCGACGTCTTTGTCGTGCGTGCGTGCATACTGCCCCGAGTACAGCGACGCAAAGAGCACGAGCGTTTCGTCGAGATCCCAAATGAGCACGCGGCGCCGGCGCCGCACGGCTGTCGAGGATGACGACGGCGGCGGCACGAGTTTGGGCTTGACGACCACGCCAGTGTCGTCACTGGTGTCACTTGTGTCGGTGGCTGGCCTGAGGTCGCTTCGGTGTCTCGTGACGTGCTTGGGTTTCTTGGCCGGTCGCGTGGCGTCGTCGTCTTCGAGGCGGAGCGCCGCGTGGAGCGATTCCATGGCCTCAATGCCCATGGCCGCCGTGATGACGCAGCAGAGACTCATCCACACGACCGGGAGCATGACAAACTGCACGAGCAGGCGCTGGAAGCGCGCGCGGAGTGTGGCGTCCGTGTCACTGCCACGGAACGGCGCGCGGGCCGTGACATGGGCGGTCGCTGTCGCTGCGGCGCACGCGAGCGCGTGTGTGACAGGGACGGCCTTGGTTTTCTTGGGTGTCACAATTGGCGCGTGTGGCACGAGGGCCACGACCACGCGCTCGTCGGCTTCGATCGTAGAGCTTCGTAGGCACATGGGACTCGTGTCACGACTGCCACGAGGTCGCTTCGTGCCGTGACGCGTAATGGTGCTGCCACTTGGCTCACTTTTGTCGTCCACTGAGCTGCCACTGCCACTGCCACTGCTTTGTGGTGTAATCGAGAATGAGGATGGGGCTGTGGCTGCTTCAAGCGGTTTTGACGACGGCATGTCGGAAGCGCAAGTTGCGGTGGGACGCGTTGGCGTCGTCGCGACAGAAGCCAACGGCACGGACCGGCGGCGCCGACGTGGCAGGGTGGGCGACGCGGAGGTGGCAGTGGCTTGGCCAGTGGCAGGCGACATGCGGGCGTGACGCGCTCGTGGTGCCCGCATGTTCCCTCCAGCTTCCAGTCACTTGCGTGACGAGCCGCGACAGTCAACTGCCACGACTCGGAAAAGTGACGCGCTGAACGTCAGTGCAATCAAATGGCGACCGAAAACACCAGTGCCACACCAAACGGACGACCTCGGTTGAAGAACCTACCAGCATTCCTGTCAAGTATGGTTACCTATTCAAGTGCACTGACAGACTGACGAGGGTCACTAAAGAGCGGTTTGTACATCTCATATTATGGACCGTTTGGTTCGTGACACACTAAATAAGGACGGTCGATCCTCGTCTCGCGACTTGGCGAGAATCTCATTCGTCGTGGATCTGTTCGACAAACCACCCGTGCATGAGTACCGTACGGCGAATGAAGCCACGTGCGTGGGGTATCTTCAATACCTCCGACAGAGGAGCCATAGAGATTCCCTTTCCCACACGAGAGCATCAGCGTCAAGCGGGACCTTACCGCATGCGCCAGCGCGTTCCACTCGGCCACCGTCGCCGATAGATTCGTGTCTTCGTCGCCGCTGTTCGGCACTTGCCTGCAGCACAATCGTCACCGTCAGCGAAAGATCGAAAGGTCTCGACAATGCAGCGCTCCTCACCAAACCGTCATCTCGTCAAAGTGGTTGTCGACCTCCCAGATGCGCCCTTCGTCGTCATGGTGGGTCATCCCGGCGTCTTCGAGCACAAGACCTGGGTACAAACAGTATCATCAGCCACACCCACCCGCATTTTCTCACCACATCCACACAGTACCTACCTTGCATGCCCAAGGCGCGCAGCGACACTTGCTTTCCGCGCAGCTGCACGCCGCGAAACTCGGCGCGCCACGTCTTGTCGCCCTCGTCCTGCTCGGGGCGGAAGTAGCTCTTGATGGCCGCCTGTCCGTCGTGGTGGATGTGGCACGGGAGCGAGTGGACACTCTTGTCGGCTGGAGGGAGCGGACACCGCGTGAGGCACACGCGCACAGGCCGCTGCTGCGCGTCGTCAGCCATACTTGGAGCTCTTGGATTGTTCGCGCGAAAACTGTTTTGCCGTTTGGCGCGAACTGCGAGTACCGTGACACCTGCTAAATCGAATAGTTTCCTCCCCTGAGTGATATCCGGAAGGTTCCATTTGTTTGACCACCAAAGAACACCACGCCGAAGCACAGAAATGAGCGCCGTGAGTATCTTCGGCCACAGGCCGTGGCGCCATGGCCCCAAGCAACTAAACCGTGTTTAACGTATTTCATGATGTCTCTGTGTAGAAACGCGACGATGCGAGTGCGCGCCTTGGCGAGAAGCTCCTCCAAGGGTGGACGATGCTCGCGGCGCACTGCCCGCGCGACGACTGCTTGACGCCGCTGATGCGCAACCGCGAAGGCAAGATGTTTTGCGTCGGCTGCGATCAGTTCGTGATTACGGAAGAAGAAGCGAAGCAGCAGCAAGCCGAGCGCGAAGCGAAAGAGCTCGAGGAGCGCGAGCAGCTCATTGCGGCGCGGTTTGCCCAAGAGCAACTTGAGCGCCAGCAAGCCGAGCGCGAGCGTGAGCTGCAGCTGCATTACGAACGCCAGCAACAGCAGCAACAACACCACGCAGCGCCACCACAGCGTGTCGCTGTGTCCAATGGACCGGGTATGATGGTCTCATACGCTACTTTCCGATGTGCGTGCAGCTCACGTTGCCATGGGTTCTCTAGTCAAGCGCAAACCAGAAGCAGCAGCTCTCAACACACCGATGGACGACGATATTGTCGCTGCGTGCCGGCGTCAGACACTCGCGACGTTGTACAAGGTGGATCATCCTGCGTTCTTTTGAGTTTGCGTGTTGCTAGTTGTCAACATTGGATGCTGTCATCCGGACATGGCCCAGCAAACTTGATCTCTCATTGACGCACACTAACGCTGTCGCTACTGTAGAAACTCGAGGAGCTCACTTCGTCGATTTCCACGTCGGACCACACCGAGCGCACGCTGGCGACGACCAAAGCCATCAACGAACTCGCGATCGCCATCAAGACGCTCACGCAGCCATAAGACGCAACGGTGCAATAGTCACATCCATTGAAAGTCTGCGATTCGTGCCTTGGATCTCACAGCTCGGTCGTGTTACGGTTGTCGTACTCGTCCTCCTCATCGCGTGGCAACAGCAACGCGCTGCGCTCTTCACTCGAAGCACTCCCGCCGCGGGCAGCTTGAGCTGATGGCTTCGATGTCTCGGGCATGCGGAGCTGCATAAACAGCCACGCAGCGGCGGCAACGCCAGCGAGAATCAAGTATAGCTTGGCGATACCGTCTTTCTCTGGGTTCGGCCCTCGGCCCAAGTAGTTGATGGCCGAGAGCGTGTAGACGGCAATGAGAATGTTGCACACGTAGGACGTGCCCATGAAGAACGAAAAAGCTCGGGGGCGAATTTCGACGGGCGTGATATCCGCTAGCACGACCCTGTGCAAAATAGTCAACATCAGCACCATGATCCGAACTCCAAGAACCATCGAATGGAGACGTACCAGACGACAGCTCCGAGACCGACGGCAAAGCCCGCGACAAAAAAGAGCACCGCACTCACTGCGAGCACGGCTTGCCACTTAAGCCTCTTGTTGAGAAGTAGGAGGCTCGTACTGAGCACCAATAACGAGACGATCATGACCAGCGTACCGCGAAGGAGCAGGGGGCGTCGGCCATGAGAGTCCACGAGAGACACCGACAATACAGTGATCAAGACGTTCACAATTCCGACCACGACAGTCGCCAAGAATGGGTTCGTGACGCCAGCAAAGTGGAAAATCTTGGCCGAGTACAGCATCACCGTGTTGATCCCCGTCATTCTGCACCATACAAAAACCGTGAGTGACCACACAGAAATGCGAAAGGCAATCAACCACACATACGCCTGGAAAAAGACCATGATGGTACCAAGCGTGAGTGCCGACTTGTACTCCCAGAGGTCGCTCCATTCGCCCGAGCGCGCGACAGCATTGGTCTCCATCGTGAGTGCAATCTCGGCCAACTCGGTCTCAATGGCGTCGCGGTTGCGCGCGTCCCGCAGCCGCATAAGCGTTTGGCGACTCTGGTCTTTGCCTTTGTACTTCATGAGCCAGTACGGACTCTCGGGGATCAACGACACCATAACGATCTGGATCACCGCAGGCACAACAATAAACCCGTTCACATATCGCCACCCCGATGGCACGTCGTCAATCACGAGGAACCCAAAGATACCCGTCAAAAGCATCCCAATCGTGAGCAGCAGTTGGTGGTACGACGTAATGCGACCACGCATTGACACGGGCGAAATCTCGTTGAGGAGAATTGGCACAGTGTTGGTCACAATGCCGCACGCAAGGCCGATGCTAAAGCGGCCGAGGAAGATCGCGCGCTTGCTAACGGCGAGTGCACAAGCGGCGCCGCCGGCAATGAAGAAAATATTGTTGAGGAGGATTGTCGTTTTGAGACCAATGCGTTCGGCGACGCCGCCCGACAAGAGCGCCGATAGGAGCGCGCCAACGAGGACAAGAGCTGTCGCTGTCTCTTGCTCTTCGGTTGTGAGCGGAATATCGATTATCAGCGAACCGACTGCGTCGGGGACAATGCACACGTTCAGCACCGCGACGCCGTAGCCCCAGAGAAACGACGACAGCGCAATGAGCCACGCTGCGAGCTGCAATCGGTTCTTTCCAGGATGCGACGGCGCCACGACAGGGACACTGGTGGCCGGCGCTGTCAGCGACGCAATGGGGACAGTTGATGGCGCCGTTCTCGACGAGGACGAGGACGTCGGCGTAGTACGCTTGCGGATCGGCGGTGGCGCTTCAACGCGCGTCGGAACAACAATCGCTGGATGGAGCGGACGCTCTGCAAACGGCAGGACAGGCGCTGGCGCAAGCAGTGGCTCTTGCTCTTGCTCTTGCTCGTGCTCGTCAGTCACTATCAACCCATCGGTTGACGGCGGCGGCGACTCGTCTTCGGCAGGCGCGGTCGTCGACGACAGCTCAACAGGCGTGGCATCATCGACGCTCTGGTCCGTTTCCTCTGTGTCGGTGGCAGTTGGTGCCTCCGTGGCACCCGCTGTGGCTGCCACGGCCGCTTGTTTCTCCTTGTTGTGACGCTTCTTCCCCATGGTGATGGATCTCCGATCGTCGCTTTCTTCAAGGAGAAGGAATGCAGAGATCGCGTACTTAACGGATCGTACTACGGTACGGATTCAGTGTACTGAAGCATTCGCAGTATGTACGAAATGGTGTGGTAGACAAAGTGTAACGAAACTGTGCCGGTTACTCGGTACACATGGTTACAGTCTCACGCCAGTCGTACCGGTAATGGGTGGATGGACGTCTGCGACAAAGACATGCGCCCGACATACTGAAATAAGGTATGTGTGCTGTCGTTCACTCATCGAGCGTGTGGCTTTAGCACCGCGCTGAATTGATGCGGCCCAGGTGGTGACGGCAAGAGAATTCCCTGCAACACCACGACGCTCCCACGTGGACCTCAGCGCATGTGGAGACCACGCAGACTTCCTAAAGTGGCTGGTCGAGTTGGCAATGCCGACAGGCATGTGCTCCATGAGCAAATGTCAAGGACAGACACAGAACCGCTAATTTGAGTTCGAAACAATTGTTTCGTGACAATTTGTCCCTTCGGCCCAACCTGAATGGCTCTGGGCCACAGCTGTGTGAGGTGGGCTAGATAGTGTAACACAATGATTGTGACACTGGCAATCTTCTCTGACGACCCGTTGTCAGCAAGCTTCCTCGGACCTGGAGTTGAGTCCGGATGCTGGAACAGCATCATTGCTGGTCATGTGTCCCATGTTTGGACTCCCAAAGGCACTGGAAATTCCAGTGCCCAGTGGAATGCAGGCGATGATGCCGCACCACGGTCTTGAACGACTTCATGGTTGTTCGCTGTGGCTACAAAATGGATCGGCAGGCGCTGCCGTGACTCTCAATTTTGTGTTTTTTGGCGCACGCGACAATTTCTCAACGGCTACTGTGTTCGATCTGAACCGACGGAATGAGCACTTTCCCACATCGTTTCCCCATATTTCAGGAATTTATCTATGAAGTTTCCATGAGTATACAAAGAATAGCATACGTAGAAACCGACTTTTTGCTCAAAGGTCATGAATCCAATGATCTGGTGGAAGTGTTTCGTCCATGCCCTACCCTCCTTTCGGGACCAAACTGGCGACCATCTGAGGGGTCGGGTTGGTTGTCGTTTCGGATCCATTTTTATGAAGCCTAGTCGCCCAACAGTGCGCTCCCTGTCGCTTTCGGTCGCCTTCGGATTACAGTCGCCCACAAATTCCAGTTCGACAAAAGCACCCACCGCTTCAAACAGTGGCCCCTTCCCTCTTCTCCCACCCAATCAATTCGCAAAGATTCGATCACAGGTTTAAATTTCACCGAATCAGACCGCGTTGTTGACGCCGACATACCCCTTCCCCTTTTTCTCCTCCCCTTCCCCGTTCCGATAGCGAAGAAACTGTGGAAAACCTGTTTGGTCGTCGCCAACCCCACCGCCTCTCGTCTTTGCGTCCTGGCAGGAGGCGCTCACTGTGAGAAAGAAACCGAGTCGCAAGAAGACCAACGCTCGCTAGTGGCCGCAACGAACGCTATATACGCCTCTGCTGGCCCCTTCATCTGAATGTGCCGACCCATTGAATCGCGAGATTCTCTGGGGGCCATGGGCCCCGCGGCAGCCGCGCTGTTCGCAGGGTACCAACCCTCAGGGAACAAATCCCTCCCCCTGGCCGCCAAGTCTGGCAAGGCCATGCGCGCCCCGACTGGCCTCCCTGTCTGGGCCGACGCCTCGGGCATGATGGCGTCGTACGGCGGTGCCGACATCATGTCGATGACCGCGCCGCCGCCGCCGCTCCCGTTTGTCTCGTTTCCGAAGAACTTGCCGTCGATGCCGTGGGTCACGGCGACGACCGACTTTGCCGATGAGAAGCTTGCGTTTGAAGAAGAGACCAAGCCCATGCCGACGACCCAGACCATGGTCCAGACCTCGAACGACTTTGAAGCCGCGGAGCTCGAAGAGCTGCTCGACTTTTCGATGCCGGACGACGTTGACTCGCTTGAGAAGGACAAGGAAGACCTGATCAACTTGGATGACGGTTTTGACGGTACCGAAATGTCGATCCTCTACAGCTTCCTTGTGGACACGCCGGAAGAGAACACCGACAAGAAGGCCCTGAACCTCGATTCGGATGACGGTATCCTGAACCTCAACATGCTCGCCAACACCCCGATCGAGTCGTTGATGGAGTCGCTTGAAGAAGACTTCACCGATGAAGAGCTCAAGATGACGCCACCGTCGTCGGTGGCTGGTGCTCCGTCTGCTCGTGCCAAGCCGGCCATGCCGGAGGTCAAGAGCCGTCGTCTGTGCCGTGCTGAAGGCTGCTACAAGCGATCGCGCTCGAACGGCCTGTGCATCTCGCACGGTGGTGGTCGTCGCTGCGCCATTGAAGGTTGTGACAAGTCGAGCCAGGGTGGCAACTTGTGCATCCGTCACGGTGGTGGTAAGCGCTGCAGCTTCGAGGGCTGCGAGAAGGCCGCTCAGTCGAACTTCCTGTGCAAGGCTCACGGTGGTGGTCCGCGTTGCCAGGTTGAAGGCTGCATGCGCAGCTCGCAGGGTGGTGGCTACTGCCGCTCGCATGGCGGTGGCAAGCGCTGCATGTTTGATGGCTGCACCAAGGGCACCCAGCGCGGTGACTACTGCGCGCTCCACGGTGGTTCGCGCCTCTGTGAAGTCCCCGGTTGCATGCGCAACGATCGTGGTGGTGGCATGTGTGCCACGCACGGTGGTGGCAAGCGCTGCTCGGTCGACAACTGCGCTAAGCCGTGCCGTCGCAAGGGTCTCTGCTCAGCCCATTTGCGCCAAGCGGAACACAAGTAAAGCAGCTACCCTGTGAATCTTTTAAGACGGGCTCTACGAAGTCACGGACCAGGTTGCAAGAACGGACGGAAGAAGCGAGGAGGCAAGGAAGATCGAGAGAGAGTGAGAAGGAGTTGCTTGGGAGGCTGGCAATCAATGGCATCAACTTTCGGCGTCTTGTCATGGTAGGTTTGCTGTCTTGTTTGCCTGCCTGCCTGCTCCTCGTGCCCGCCTGCAGCAGCTCGGCTCTTCCTCTCCAAGGCAGAGAGGGGCGAGTCTGTGACGGCGGAGTTTGTAGACAAGTTGTATTGATTTATTTTCTCTTGTGACATAGAGCGTGGCGTTGTCTCACTTGGCATTGGCGTTGGCACTTGAGCGTTATGGAGGAAGAGAGGCAAGCGTCATGTAAGACTTGACGACCGAAGATGATCGCCATCAGTGTGGACATGTGTGGACGAAGAAGAAAACCAACAGAAAACAAGAAGAAACAAGAGCAAGAGAGAACAAGAGAATTGAAGGATCGAACGGACCAAGCGACGGCTTGAAGAGAAGCACGCACACATTGACCCCAAGGCGCCGAGGAGTGTCCGCTGGCGGAGAGCTACTCGAGCCCATGCGACGCGTGGCAACCGATGGCCGATGTTTGACGCATCTCCCGGTCCAGGCGCCGCCGAGCGAACGAACACACCCAATCGTTCGAACGGGTGGTTGCGTGCCTTCGCACGCGCGTGGTCTGTCTTCGAGTCCGACTCTCCGAGCGGTCCGAACTCTTGGCGTTGGCTCACTACGGACCTTCTATCCGTAGCTGGGACTAGGCCGAGGGTAACGCTTCTTCGTCCTTCGTTGCTTGTCTTTGCTGCCAGCGACGCTCGGACAAGACGCGCGTTCATTCCTCGTTGGCGTGCTTTTGGGAACCGCGCGATCCCCGGTTTGGTGGCAAGCGCGGTTTGACACATCGATGGACCCACGGCTCCGCTCCATGCGCGGCCAAGTGTGTGTCGTTTCTGTGTCTACTGTCTGTCCGTAGTTTAGCAGGAAATCTCCATTCGTATCATTTTGTGTGAGACCCGTTGTTGTTTGACGTGAAGCGGAGCTGCTGCCCAGGAAGAGTCGCCATTTTCACATGATCGACAAAGTTGCACTGGATCAACAATCGTACCTAATAACGAATGGGCTGGTCCAAACTAAACCCTAAAATAGGACCTGATATAGGGCACGAACCACACTTCCCAACCCGACAGGCAAAATGGGCGACCATGGCGATGACATGCCGCGCGCCAAGCGGCTCAAGATGCTGCGCGAAGCAAAGGAGCGCAAGGAGCGACTGGAGAGAGGAGAAGAAGTAGACGACGCACCAGCGGCCGAGGCGCCAGTGCAAGAAAAGGAGGACGAGGAAGACGAAGAGCGAAACGACGCGAGCGGTGAGCAGCTCGTGCAGGCTGTCGAGAGCCAAATCGCCGAGGACCGCGACGAAGGCGAACAAGACGACGAAGAAGACGTTTTGGACCTCGCGCCTAAGCGCGCTAACTGGGATATTGAGCGCGACATTGCGCCCATGCTCAAGAAACTCGAGCGGCGTACGCAGCACGCGATCGTCGAGATTTTGAGTGTGTTCTTTGGTTGGATGGGTTGGGGATTATTGTGGCTGGGACTAACGCTCGTTGGTGGATGGCATAGGAGAGAAAATGGCTGCTGAGCAACAAGAAGAAGACGACGACGATGAAGAAGAGGAGGAGGAAGAAGAAGACGAGGAATAGACATGTTTATTATGACTGGTTGCCCTGCATTCACGGCGTTCACTTCTTTCCCTTCTTCTCCTTCTTGGCCTTCTTCTTGTCCTTTTTGCTGTCGCCATCCTCACCCGATTTTCGCTTCTTGCCGTCCTTGTCCTTTTTGCTATCGCTGCTTTCTTCGACGTGGAACGCCTTGAGTTTCTTGTACACCTTTTTGATCTGCTTGGCGTGCTTCTCCGAGACCACGGGGTCTTGCTCGCGCTGCGTTTGCTGCGCTTTGACTTCGGCATATCGCGCAAGCACGCGATCGAGCTGGGCGTGGACAGCATCGAGGACTTTGCCCTGCGAGAATTTGCTTCGCTTGATGTACTCGTAGAGTCCACTCTTGGTCACGCCGCTCTTGGGGTCGCTCTCCATGTCTTGGGCAACACGACAGACAGCAGCGAGCGAGAGGAACGCAGGGTAGTGGCACAGCGGTAGCTCAGTCAGCAACAGTTCATTCAGCACAACGCACGAGTTGGCGTGGAGTTTTTGGAGCGCATCGAGCGGCAGGTCGCGTCCTTGCGACTTGCTAAACCCGCGAAAGTCGTCGACAAACCCGAGTACGGCGCGGAACGGGTGGTACATAATGAGCTGGAACCGCACGCCTTCCAACAAGATCATCTCGTGCCCAATGACGTGCTTGTGGTCGACTTGGAGCTGCTCGGCGATCGTGTCGACGTTGATATACTGCTCTTCGACTTTACCCGCCACGTAAATCGCTGTCGGGACAACAAACTTGGGGTGAAACTCCATGACCGAGTTCGAGAGGTAGAACCGCTTGTAGAGCATCACGGCGCAGCACTTGACTTTATCGGACGTGCGGAACAACTGCGTACAGCTCTCTTGGACTTTGGCTTCGTAAAACTCGCGCACAAGCGTCTCTTGCTCGAGCGACAAGTACTCGATCAGCGGCGTGATCTGGAGGCCTTCTTTCTCTTCCCGCTCTTCTTCTTGGTCGAGATCAAGGTCAATTTCGTCGTTCCAGTCGCCGAGATCACGCACCGCCGTCGACGATGCGGGCACGAGCGCGGCAAACGACCGTGGCTTGCGCGTGGGCTTGACACCTGCGCCGTTTGCCGCGATTGCCGCATGCTCTAATCGCAGCGCTTTCTTGGCTTTGACATGGCGCAGCCGCTCGATGCGCGCGAGTTGTTCGGGCGTAAAGATCCAGTTGTTGTAGTGCGTCGAGTTGGCGAGGTACGACATCACGGAGGAAGAATCAAGCCCTTCGAGAGATGCCCATTTACGGATGCACCCGAAGATGTGTCCCTTGTTAAACGGGGATGGTCCCTTGTTTCGAAAGCAAGTTACACTGGAAACATTTCGCAAATCGTAAACTAAAAAATTTCGCAAATCGTAAACTATAAGCGTACTGAGTTGGAGAGGATACCCTGACCATCACTCTGTAGAGACTGTACCCTTTCATCATCAGCCGACGGCTAATGTTGCCCGAGACTCAACTGCTTACGCGAGCAGCTCGTCGCTGCGCCGTTCCATTCTCGTGCTTGACCGCGACTTGCTCATCGCAATGCTCCGCCTCCCCCGCGCCGTCGTGCGCTCGCCGGCGTCGCGCCGCCTTCACGTCATGACTGCCGCGAGAGTTGACCATGACGCCGTGCCGCTTGTCAACGTTGCGCCCCTGCTCCGTCCTGACGGCGCGACGACGCCTGCGGAAAAACAGCAGATCTTGGGGGACATGAAGCGCGCGTGTTTGGAGACAGGGTTCTTCACGATCCCGACCAACGACGTGCTGCCGAATGATCTCATTGCCAAGGTACACAAGCAACTGAGACCGCCAATGCCACGTGACTCACTCCTGCGGGTGCATAGGCGTACACGCGCGCGGACGAGTTCATCGCACTCCCCGACGATGTAAAGCGCAAGTACCACGTGAAAAAGTCACCGAATGCACGTGGCTGGACGCCGCTGTTTGAAGAGCCGTCGGTACGAGATCCTGTACCGCAAATCGGGACGCGCAATGACGAACGGATGTGTTCTGTAGTACCAACCCGGCGTGATCTCGCGCCTCGAAGGCTTTGATCTTGCGCGTGAGCTGTCACCGGCCTTTATTGAGCCTGGCTCGAGCCTCGGGCCCAATGTGTGGCCCACGGAGCTCCCGGGCTTTCAGGACGATGTGTACGGACTATACAACCAGACCACCAAGGTCTCCCACATGCTGTTCCGCAGCTTTGCCGAGATGCTCGGGCTCCCGGCCGACACGTTTCTGGTGCGTACGCGTATTAGAGACTTGGACTGATTCCGACCTCACCCTCACCATTGAAAAGCAACACGTGAGCGAACGGGCGGAAGCGTTTATGCGCTTGCTCACGTACCCTGAGACCGATAGTCCTGTCAAGAACTCGAGCGTTGGCATTGCGTCGCACACAGACTTTGAGTGCTTCACGATTCTCCACCAAAACAGCCAAGGACTCCACTTGCGCGCGCGCAGTGGCGATTGGGTCGAAGCGCCCGTGTCGAGTGACCGTCTCTTTATCATGGTCGGCGACATTCTCGAGCGTTGGACCAACGGCGTCCTCGTTGCAACCGAAGTGCGTCTGCTTTAACAACCACCGTGTTTCTTGTGTCTAATACTCTGTGTAATCCAGCACCGCGTCGTGAACGCCGACAAGAAGCGTCAGTCGATCGTGCGGTTCAACGGCGTCGATGGCGACACGATTGTCGAACCACTGCCACAGTTTGTCTCGAGTGCGAACCCGGCCAAGTACGACCGCACGACCCAGCGTCTGCACATCAACAGTGAGATTCACAAGGGCGAGGAGCACCTCGCGGCTGCAAAGGCTGCCAAGGCCGCAAGTGCGCACGTTTAGTGACTAGAACTCAAACGGCTCAATAAACGACGATGAGTCTCATTTTTACTTGCGAAGTGCTGTAAACTCGGCAAACAGCTGCTTGGCTGTCGCGTCGCTGAGCATATCGTCACGCGTGGGACGACGCGCGTGCTCTACCTCAAAGGCTTCTCGCCACTGCTTCAGTTCTCGTTCGAGACGCGCGGCCTTTTCCGGGCGCGTTTCCTTGACTTCTACGACCGGCACATCATCCAGAATCGGCTGGCACAGGACGCTCATGATATCGATCTTGGAGATCTCTCCGTCGGCGTGCTTTGTCATCTACGGCATCAATCAGTTAGTTCCACAAGCGCGTTACACACCACCGTTGTCTTGTCTTACCTTGACGAGCTTTTGCTCTTCGCCCCCGCGTCCGAGCGGGACAAGCAGACCGCCTCCAGGCTTGAGGAGGTCAAGAAACGCTTCCGCTTCGGCCTTGGTTTCCACAGCGACACCAACGTGGATCGCGTCAAACTGCGCGCCATGGGGCACATCACCGAGCACGTACTTGCTCGAGCTCTTGACGATACTGGTGATGGACAGCAGCTCTTCATCAAGCGCCGCTTCAAGGTTCTGCTTGGAGAACGCCACGAGCTCCGGCACAATGTCGACGCCCGTGACGGATCCAGTCGCACCCACGAGATGCGCCATGACGGCAACGAGGTACCCTGAGCCACAGCCAACATCGAGTGCCTGTGCGCCTGGATGCAAGTGCTCCTCGAGGAGTCCCATGACTTGAGCGTGTTGCTGCGGTGTCGAGATCGTCGCGACGACGCCAATCTTGAGTGGTCGGTTCTCGTACGCCGCCGGCGACGTCCGCGCATCAAGCGGCGCGAAATCCGCGCGATCCACCGCACGCAACGCACGCTCCAAGCGCGAGTTTTCTCTCACGACATTGGTTTTCACGAGACTGTCGACGAGCGCCGTGTGCGAGTCGCCGCCGATTTGGTGGCCAATGCTCGTGCTGTACGAGTGTCTTTTAGCGCCTTTTATTCACAGCTTAACGCTCGCGTCCGTGACAAACCTGATGAGGAGGTCCTCCGAGACGCCGCTGAGCACAGAGAGCGCTCGGTGACGAGGCAACGACGCGCGCGCAAGACGAGCACCGAGGACCCGCATGCTTGGCGTTGCGAGATCTGTGGAGGAGTGTGACGCTGATGATATCTGAGAAGTCTCAGGTAGTTCTGATTCATCAACTATCCACAAGCGAAAATGGCGGGAACCCGGTGGCAACGTGGTAGTAGCTACAGGGAGCGCGAACTCAGTGGCAGAGAATGCATATGGAGTCGCCTTTGTACGTGTGGCGTACCTGACGGTGCCAGCGTCGGAGAGGCAGAGGTACACGCGCTCGACGGGGAACGATCGACCGTCGTTGAGCTCTAACATCAACGCACTCGCCGCTGCATGGAGATCCATGAGCCTGGGGGATAGAGAAACAGTCGCACACTGAGCATGGCTTTCTCTTCAGCACCGCTTTCGTGTTCATGTTCGCACCTCTCGACCGACAGCGCAGGTTCCTGCGCTGTGCTCATGACGACAAAACTGCACCGCGATCGAGACGACAGTGCGCTCTCATCGATCGTTGACGTGCTTCCGCCGCGTTGCTTGCGTTTACGCTGCAAGCGATTGTCTTGGAGACGGTCCGAAAGCGCACGACCGACTATGACATCGCAGTTGGCAATGCGCTGAAGGCGCCAGTCCACGAGGCCGCGCGCCGTCGTGAGATCGTGGAGCACCTACACCAGAGCCCTATAAGCCATTTGCACACATCATGCGGACGTTCGCCCACAGCACCTCTTGGGTTGACAGCGCGAGCGACGCCATTATTGGAGACGGTGTTTTTGTGGGCAAGTCAGGAGCCATTGGTGACCTATGCTAGGCTAACCCAATACGCGAATGGATACCATGTAAAGGTCCAAGCTCATGTCATCCAAGTCGCTCACATCCTAGAGTACTGTATATTCACAAGCGCAACGCTTCCATACTTACAGAGCTACACAATCGGCACAGCCCACGCGCCGTGGTTCTCGAGGTTGTACGTGTTGACGCCGCGCTCCGCGAGGAAAAAGCCATTGTCGCCCCAGTTCGTGCCGTACGAGTTGCGCACAATCCAGTACTTGACGCCATTGTCGTCCGTGCCCCAGCCAATGAGGTTCACAACGTGCGTTGTTCCTGGGAACTTGTCGTCGTTCCGCAGCACAAAGCCGCCTTTGTAGTTGACGTACTCGGGCGTGTGCGAGTACATGCTCACGACAATCGGGCCGCGGTGGTAGATTTCGTTCATCGCTTCGAGCTCAAATTCGGCCGACGTCGTCGCGTTGAGCGTGCCATACTCGGAAATGTAGTACTTTCTCGGTTTCTCGTTCACGGTGCACGCGCCGTCGAGAGTACAGTGGCGGCACTGGCTCGCGGCGCACGTGTGCTTCGAATCCATCCATGACGGATGCGACGCAATGTACGGACTGCACGTCGTGTCGACAATGCCGTTTTCGTAAATCCACTTGTGCGCGTACCGCGGATCACCGCCTGAGCACGAGCCAAACGACCGCATGCCACAGTCGAGCAATGGCTGCGGCGTGATAAGGACTTCGGGGCCGAGTTTCCCTGTCTTCTTAAACTGGGCAATGCGAATGCGATCCGAGAGCGCGCTCGTTGTCGCAAACGCCCAGCACGAACCGCACGGCTTGGGCACCATTTGGTTCTGGATGCTCGTGACGAGACTAATGCCCGTGCCATTGTAGTCGCGCCAGTCCCAGTGCGCCGGCAAATCGTCAAGCGACTGGACCGGCGGCAAGCTCGAGAGCAGGAGCTCGGGATCGCGCCCACCGAGGAACCACTTGGTGTCTTTAAACGGTTTTTCTTCTTCTTTCTCGACGGCCGCCGTCGCGTTCGAGCACATTGCAATCGCGTCGCTGTCCAATCGCACGGCGTCACCGTGCGGAAAGGCGGGAATGACAAGGTGCACTGGCGGAGCCCATTGGCGCTGGAGCACGACGCTTGCGCTGCAGCCGATTGCAATCCACGCGATCGCAGGCGCCACGCGCTGCACGAGGGACCGCGCGCGTCGCGCAGGAGATGGCACGTCAGCCGCAGAGCCGTAGGTCTCGGGCGGAGCGCTCAGGACGCGTCGTTGGCTGAGCGTCGGGGGCTGGAGCAGCGGCAGTTCGGACTGCATCGTGGAGAAAAAGAAGAAATGGCCCACGCGAACAGCGCGTTCGTTCCGCTTCTCTCGGCCCGTGAGCTTGTGTGTCGTGTGCGCGTCCGTTTAGACTGACTGTGCAATGGTGATCCCAGCACACAAAGGCAACGGGCGTCAAATGTCCGAAAAACCTCGGACAAATCTTCCTAAAACCTTGACGAAACGCCACCAACACCAAACAACAAGGTGTGATTGGTGTTCTTGGGAGAACGTTGTTCTGGCGCTGGACCAATCAAAAGACGCTATTCATTCTCTCCAAGCGCTGATTGGAGCATTTGGAGTTCTCCACTGGACAGAAAACGGGCTGTCAAAGAGCATGGATGCATTCTTCGTCAGTGCAAGTTGCAGTTCGCGAACTTAGTAGGTTCGCACACGTACTTAGAAAGCTTCAACATGGTGTTGTCTGAAGGTGGCGTATCTCGTTGTGGGCGACACGGTCGTCGTGACATGGCGCCGTTGCCGCTGCGACATCAGCGCTGCTGTAGTGACGCACTGAGAGCCGATGTGGGACGCCGCGGCTGGGACGAGCACGATGTGACGACGTCCGGCAGTTGACCAGGGGAAGCACGCCGTGGAGAACAAGACCACGAGCGAAACGACGGCACGGACCAGCAGCAGTTCAGTCGCGATTTTCCTGTGCCTCGTCGAGACCTCCCGACGCTCGCCAGCAACCATTGCGCGCACGCGAAAAGTCCGCCAACCGCCCACACCCGTCACGCCACCCGCCTCTGCCTCCGCCGTCAGTATGAAGTACCAAGACAGCCACCAAACGGTCTCGTCGTTCCTCGAGCGATGCGAAAAGGAAAAGCTCACGCTGCCCGAGGTACGAGTGGACGGATCTGCCAGTGGCATGGGCTGTGGACTGATGCAGTTGTGACTATTGTAGAACCCGTACGACGCACTGCAAGAAGTGAGTTCGGCGCTCAAGCAGACGCAAGGCAAGCAAGAGGTGCGACGCGTTTCCGATGCGTTTTCAAACCCCACAGACTGACGCTCGTGGCGACTACAGGAGGCCATACAAGTCCTCAAGAAGCGCTTTGAAGGCGGCAACAAGCGGTCGTACGACGACTCGCAGAATGGCGACACGAACGAAGCCGACGAGAGCGCGCACCACGACGTGCCCGAGCACAAGCGCGCGCGCTTGATTGAGGAAGCAAAGTCCGAACCTGCGGTCGTCAAGGAGAACCAAAAGCTCGTCGACGCGTTTGTCGACTATGCCCAAGTGCACCTCGACCGCGGCCACACGGGCAAATTTGTGTCGCACGTGCGCGCGGCCAATTACATTCGAAACTACGACAAGCCGATCAAGTCGGGCATCGACGCGCAGCAGGTCGGGTACATCGGCCAGAAGATGGCGGCGCAGATTGACGAAGTGCTTAACACGGGCAAGTTCAAAGACGAGACGCCCGACATGAACGTGACGCGTGATTACGACCACTTTCCGCCGCCGCTCGTTGCGGCGATCAAGGAGTCGCCAGCCAAGCGCAAGGAAAACCAAAAGATTGTCGACGTGCTGACGGCGTATGCTGAAGAACAGCTCAAGTACGGCAACTCGGGCAAGGGCACGTCGCACCTCCGCGCCGCCAAGCAGATCCACGACGCAGACATTGTCGTCGACTCGGGCTACCACGCGCAGAGCAAGATTGGCTACATTGGCACGCACCTTGCTGACAAGATTGACCAGATTTTGAAGCACGGCAAGATTGTGCACGACGACGACACGTCGGGGCCGCACCGAATTGCCGGTGAGCGCGCGCCGATCGTGCAAAACCTGATTGACAACCCGGCTCGCGTGCACGAGAACCAGAAGATTGTCGATGCGCTGCGCGACTACGGCGACGCGCACTTGCGTGTTGGGTCCCGCGGCAAGGGCATTTCGCACTTGCGCTCGGCTGTGCAGATCCGCAATGCCGACTTCGAGATCAAGTCGGGCGGCGACGCGATGAAGATTGGCTACGTCGGCAAGAAGGTGGCCAAGAAAGTCGACCAGATCTTGCGTCACGGCCACGCCGACTCGGACGACGATTATGATGAGAACGATGAAGAGACAGAAGAAGAAGAAGAAGAGGAGGTCGAAGACAACCACGAGCACTACGGGAAGCCGCACCCGCCAGGCCATCCGACACCGCTGGTCAACGACGTCCGCAGCACGAAGGCCAAGTGTTCGGAGAACCAGGCCGTCATTGACGCTCTCGCCGACTATGGCGAAGACAGACTGAGTGAAGGCGATTCAGGACGCGGTGTGACGTACTTGCGAGCGGCGCGTGAGCTGCTCAACTGCGGCGAAGTCATCAAGTCGGGATTGCAAGCCAAGAAGGTCGGGATGGTCGGCAACAAGGTCGCCAACTTCATCGAAGAGATCCTCAAGAAGAACAAGAAGTGAATGGGCTCACATTTGTCCAAGAACGTGCGTCGAGGTGCGTTGGAGAAACATAGGTCCATGTTTGCTTTGCTTGAAAACGTAATGTCGTGAGTATATCGCGAGAAAAATGATCGGGCGTGTTAATACTTGTAGAATGTCGGATGCAGTTGGAAACCATCACTTGGAAGTCGTGGACGCTACGTTATTCGTGGTGTTTGTGGTCGAACGGGTGGCGGCACTTCGCGCGCCACGTCGGGCTGCCGTGCTCTTCTCCTTTGCGTCTTGTGCGAACTTGGTGCGACGCTCGTCTTTCTTTGCCTCTTGCGAGACGCTGACCGTCGCCTTTGCCTTGACGGTCACCCGTGCTTTCGACGACGCAGTTGTTTTCTTTGGGAGCGAGCCACTCACCGCAGTCTTTTTCTCCGATGCTGCTGTTGTGGAGTTTTCGTTGACGGGTGACTTCTTGGCCACCTCCGTCTTGATTGGCGACTTTTTGGTTGGCGACTTCTTTACTGGTGACTTCTTGGTCGGGGTTGCCTTTTTGACTGGTGTGGCATTCTTCGGCGGGGCCTCTCCCTTCGACTTTTTCGGAGCGGCAACACGAGCGGCTTTCATGACAGAAACAGCCATAGGTGCTGGTCGTGTCTGCACTTTTTTGGGCGAGAATAGTGAATCGCCCTCATACGCTGGCACTGGACCGGCATACGGCTTGTACGCCGCTTTAGTCTTCTTCGCACTTGTAGCCTCCTTGGGAGCCACTGCACCAGACGCCTTCTCCTTGGCCGCAGCACTCGGCTTCTTCGCAGGCGTGCTGACACCAAAACTCAACGTCTTCGTCACCGTCCATTCCTCCTTGTCGGCAGTCGCGATTTCCTTGGTCTTGCTCCGCGTCTTCTTCACGGCTGAGAACTTGCTACCCAAGAGAAGCATCGCTGCGCGTTCTTTCTTCGCTCGCTCGTGCTCTTGAAGGGTTGGTTGCTTGGCAGCCTGCTTGGCGTGGATCTTATCCAGCGCCTTGCTCGGCGTCATTGCTGTCGCCTTGGCTGGCGTGGCCTTTTTCAACTTGCTTGGAGACTGAGTGCCGCGCTTGGCCGTCGCAACTGCTTTCTTGGCGACCAACGCGACCTTGGTCGTCGTATTCGCCGCTGCATTCTTGTTTTCCGTTGTTACTGGCTTCGCTTTGGTCTTATCCGCCATTGGTGTCGTGTCTGCAGTCACTTTCACCTCTGGATCCGTCGCGCTTTCCGTGGCTTTGGCTGCAACGTTCGCCTTGACAACCGCTACCAACTTCTTGACCGTCGCTGCATCAACCGTGATGTTCTCTTTCTCGGCGTTGGACATGGCCTCCATCAATGCCGCGCGTTCCGCCTCGGCAGTAGATGCGCTTGCCTTCGTTTCTTGCTCTTCGTGGCACTCGGGCGTCGGCCACAATTGCGGCGCGAGCACGTCCACCAACTTGGGCACGAGCGACTCGCGCTTGAGCGTCGCAGGGACGCTGTGGGTCTTGCTCAGCGCCACGAGCGCGCGTCGCGGGAGCTCCTGGAGAACGCTCTGGAGCTCTTGCTTGGTCTGCGGCCGCGCCTTCGTTGCCGCAAAGATCGACTCCATGGTCGCGTAAGTGTCGGTGGTTGCCGTCGGTGGGGAAATGAAGGAAATGAGGGACCAGCGGGAAACTTCAAAAACTCAAACGCGGGAATGTATCAGACTCAGCCTCAACTCAGACAACGCACTTACGATAAAGTGCGTACGCACTTAGTAGCTTCAACGTGCCAGTTGGTGGTCACTTTCTGGAGATCCTTTCGACTTCAGTCGCGATGCAGTACAAGCAAGCGCAGGCCGTGCTCTCCGACTTTCTGCTCAAGTGCGAGGACGACGGCATTGCGCTACCGACGGATCCGCTCGACGCAGTGCTCGCGGCGGTCCGCGCGCTCAGCCACGAAGCCAAGCACGAAGTGGTACAGGGAAAAGGAACTCCTGGATGCATCCACTGGTTCTCACCGTTTCTTCTGTGTCTATAGGGCAAAAAGCAAATGGACGCAGCGCTCGCCAACATGCGCCAGCAGTACGGTGTCGTACACGACCGCACCGACCAGGCGCCGTCCCGTAAGCGGGCAGCGTCATCCGATGACCACGCTGTTGGAGGAGACACGGCCGCGAGCGATCGCACGATCAGTCCACCGCCGCGGAAGCGAGCACCCGGCAAGAGCAAGCTTAAAACCGACGTGTTGTCCAAGCGCGCGAAACGCAGTGAAAACCAGACGCTTGTGGATCAGCTCGTGGAGCTCGGAGACTTTGAAGTCCACAGCGGCCACACGCAGCGCGGAGTGGCCCACATGCGGGCGGCCAAGCAGCTCCGCGATGCAGACGACGTGATTACGTCGGGCGCCCAGGCACGTCAACTTGACCGCGTCGGTCCGTCAGCAGCAGCCAAAGTCGATGCGCTTCTTCATGGCGGGCTCGAGCACGCCAAGCGCGAGACGGCGTGAGATGAAGACGTGGTAGGAAACGCACGGTCATAAAGAAGGAGGAGTTTGCGTCACTGTTCTCACCGTGTCGAAATCAATCCCAGACACCGTCTTGTCGCCCATGTTCAACGGTCTCAAGTGAAACAAACACACTGACCAGACACAGACTTGCCTGTGACTTCCTGAGCCATGAACCGTCGCCAAGTGCAGCGCGCGCTCGCCGAGGTGCTTACCAAGAGCCAAGACCTCCATGTCGACCTGCCTCTTGTGTGTGACACAATGGAGTTGCTTTTGACATCGTGACTGACCCTTCTGCAATTTCAGGATGCGTTTGACGGCCTCGCCAGTGCCGGTGAAGCCCTTCGTCACTCGCGTGTTGGCGGCAAGTACCATTTTGACGACGCGGTCGACGAGCTCAAGCAGCGATACGGTCTTGAAGCCAAGTGGCAGCAACTCGAAGACGCTTCCGAGTCTAAACGGCGCAGTCGCCAAAAGCGCCATCGCCTCCGGAGGGGCGTCGAGAACAAGGCCTCTGGAACGGTTATGACCTCGGACACTGACTCAGCCGACGCAGCCACTTTGTCGCCAGACCCCGAGGTGCGCGCCAGAAAAAAGCCACGGACGTCGGCTACAGGTTCGCCGCGTCATGGATCTTCTCGCATTCAGCGGATCATTGAGAATAATCCCGCGAAGAATCCCGCGAATGAAGAGTTGGCCGAAGAGTTTGTCGAGCTTGGTAGACACGAACTCGAGCATGGCGCCAAGCAAAAAGGAATCTCGAGAATGGCGGTCGCCAAGCAGATTCGAGAAGCGTCCCAGCCAATCACGTCGGGAGAACAAGTGCGACGACTCCCTCATGTGGGCCCATCCGCTGCGGCGAAGATTGATGAAGTACTTCACCGTGGGAAAATGAAGGCCTTGGAAGAGTACGAAGCAGAGAAGCAGGAGGCTGACGACAATTCAGCCGCCAAGACAGCCAGGAAAGCGAACAAGGCTGAGGGCGGTGGTGGTGACCTTGCCGAGCCAAAACCTCGTGGGGAAGAAGGAAACGCCGGTCAAGAGGAAGACGAGCATGACGCAGAGCACGAAGAAGCGCAAGATGAAGTGCATGGAGCTCGAGATGCGGACGACGAAGAAGATAACGACGAAGACGAAGACGACGAACAGGATGAAGACGAAGGCGAGGAGCCAGAAGACAAGAACGATGAGGATTGGCAAGACGAGCAGGCCGAGGATGACGATGACGATGATGATGGCGATGGAGACTAGTGCCGAGGACGGAAAGACAGAATCAAGAGGCTGCGATACCGACTTCGGCTTCTCCAGACTCGAGGGATGACACGCTGGACTCGATGATCCGTAGCTGGTAGGTGCGTTGCAATGCGATCTAAGGGAATACACAAGCTCGAATGAGAAATTGCCTTTTGGCACGCAATCACAATCACGTACCATCGATGAAAGCATCTCGCCTGACTCGAGGGATCCCGCCGTGCTGCTTTGAGCGGCGTCATTAAGTGTTGACTGTCTCGTGTTCTTGGCGCGAACAAGCTTTCTCCGAGTGCTGCCAAACACTTCGCCGTCGCTCAAATCATCATGCGTTGTTCCTCGAACGACCTCGCCCTCTGAGAGATCATCATCCGCACCGACAGACCCAGACGCGCTCACTGATCCATTAGTGATAGAAAGTCGGGATCGCTGTCCACGCCGCCGACCCAATCGCTCACGACGACGACGTGCCGCGTGCCGCCAGACGTCGTCGCCGCTAATCTCTTGAAAGAACGACGCCCTGCTGAGAACACCGCTGCTGTAGCTGGAAAAGATGTCGATGGATGAAGCCCGTGACGAGCGAGTGCTCGGGACGAGTTCGCTGGGCTCGATGGGACTCTTGAAGTCAGACTTCAAGTGGAGTTGACGTATCGGAAGCGGTGAGGATACCGTCTCGACAATTGCTGGGTCGTCTTGTTCGTCGTTTCCTGCCATCGCTGGGCGGTCTATTTCGTTGGTTACTGAAGCGTTGTGAACGACGTGTTGTTGATCGCCATGTTGCTCAACTTGGTGCAGCGGACAGTCGCTATATTGTGGTAGAATAGGCGATTCGTGCAACGACGTCGAGTCAAGTGAGCTCTCACTCTCGAGACTGCTCGCGACTGGTGCAACAGCCTGGCGTCGACGACGCTGTCGTCGCAGATCTGCAAGGATGAGTTTGGCTCGGGATCGGCTTGCGTCCGTTGGTTGGACCTCTAGTTGTGTCGCTCCTCGGGCAAGAAGTGCACAGGCAAGCGTGGTTCTTGGTGCAGGCGGCGCTAAGCTTCGTGTAGGTGGGGTCAAGGATTCGATCAAGGTTGTCTCTGGCGGAAGCGTGACCGGTGGCGGCGGCGGAGGAGGAGATAAATCTCTAGGCAAAAACTCTCGACTTCCAGTCTGAACCGATTTTTCGGCAACTCTTGGTACACGAACAGCAATCTTGGGTTCAGGATCTGTATCTGATGGTAGTTCCGGCTCAGCGCCAATCTTGACTGGTCCTTCATCAATTGACTCTGACGCACTCGGCAGAACAGCTTGAGCAGCATCGTGCTCCACTTCTTGAACGAGAGGAACTGTTAGTGGTGTTGATTCCTGACGTCGAGCCCAAATCTCCTGAACCACAGTCGCGATTTGCTCTTCGGTAACCATCTTCCACCAGTCGGTCGCTAAGTTTTCATCAGTTGTGGGAAGAAGGCTGTCGCTAACTTCACGGGCATCCAACGAATCAAAGAAGGCAGCTGCTCGTCGTAGCCCACTCACGTCCGCTTCCTCATCGTCAAGCACTCCATTACTTTGTCTTCGATTGAGCACCTTCGCAGCAAACGAGCGAACGAGATCGCGCGCAATGTCTTGCACAATTGCCTCGCCGTGCGGGCCATTGTCAAGGTTTTCGAGGCTTCGCCGCACAATTTCCTGAACGTTGGCTGGCGGTGTTTCGGCAGCAGCAAGTGCGCGGATCATGAGGTAATCGGGAATCTGCCGCAACACGCGGTCCGCAACATCGTCTTCATCTTGTTGCTCCACCAGTCGGGGCTCGTGATCTTCGATAGGTGCTTCTGACTGGTGAAGAGGCGGCTGTCTTATTGGCGAGTCGGCTTTGGGTAATGGCGCTGGCACTTCCAACGCCGGAATGGCATCCTTACGCGATTTTGTGTCCTTCGTTCGTTCAGGAATGCTGATCGCTCGGTTGTTATTCGATTGTATACGTTGTTGTTGCTGCTGCTCAAACGCTGTCGATACGAACGCGACAAACTCTTTGTAGTTGATCACGTCTTTCAGAGGCTCGTGTCCTTTCGTTCGCGCCGTGGCTCGTAGTCCCATTCTCGGCTGTCGCGGTGATTTGCTGTCGGCATCAACAGCATGGATGCGCTTGAAAAACGAAACAATGCGTGGTGCTGGAACCGTGATCTGCAGTCGGTGGAGCGCGAGCGACGTCTCAATGCGATTCAAGTGGCCGTCGTGGTCTGTGTCCAAGTCACTAAATAGCCGCCGCAACACGTCGCTGTTGAGACGAGAGCCCGTGACTGCTGGAGCGCCAAATGATACTGACGTTGCCATTGTTCGAAACTCGGAAAGTACTTGGCGGCCAAGTGATGACGCATTGTGAATCGCGCCGGCGCGTTCGTGATCTCGTTTCTTCTCAGGTACCGTGGCACTGCCAGACTCTCTGTCGTCTTCTGCGAAATCAACCGTCGCCTTGACAGGCTCTGCATGGGGAGTCGATACAACTTCATCTTCCAAAGAGGCACGCACGATTTCCTTAAGGTGCTGATCTGGTCGGTCCTTCTTCACATTTGGCGTTTGGACGTCTGGCACCACCGCGGTCTCAACTGTAATTTGCCGCGACGTGTTTTCCTCGTCCGAATGCTTGTCTTCTCGGATGGGTTCATCGACACTCGACGCGGGTGATGATGCAACAGGATTGCTTAGTTTTGGCGGCCACTCAAAGTCGAGATCGACGTTGTCGACGGCTGCCGGTTTGGCCGCCACTGGCTGCACATTCGGCTCCTTCCGTGGCACTCGCAACACCTTGTCACGCAGTCGCTGTCCTTCTTTCTTTTCTTGTTCGAGTCGAAGACGCTCGTCCTTCTCGTGCTGTCGTCGCCGTTTTTCGAGCTCCAGTTCCTCCACTCGGCGTCGCTTCTCTTCGTCTTCGAGCCGCTTCTTCTCGCGCACGTGCCATGACCGCTCTGTCAGCGGCTGTCGACGGATCTCGCGCTCGACGCGCGCAATGCGCTTTGCGACTTCCCACTGCAAGCGGCGACGGCGGCGACGATCCGATTCCAGCAGGAGCTCATCTAACACGCCGTCGTCATCGACGAAAGTCGGGTCAGTCCTTGTGTGTCTCGAGACTGTCGATCGCTGTGGCCTCGACGCCTTGTCCCGCTGCAGAATGAGCGCATTATCGAGCCACAGGAGCGGCTGACTCTGTCGGAGCATCGCTTGGATCACGGCGCTTTTTGCGCTCGCTTCGCTCAGCGCCGCGTACTCGGCTTCCAGTGAACTCACGGCGTGTTGCAGGCGCTTGGACGGACGCGTCGGTGCCATGAGACGGTCCATCGAGTTGGCACTCGCGCCAGGAGCGTCCATTGACCGCGGGCTCCCATCGTGCGGCATCACGAGCGGCAAGCTTTCCGTACGCAAACCACTTTACCGTAAAATGCAATACGAAATGCCCGGTATTCTCTTCAGTGACGTGCGTTTTGTGACATTCGATGTGCATTTTCGAAGATTTGCGGCACATGGGTTCATCTGCTGAGTTGAAGAAGCGCAAGATCGTGGCACGCAGCTGCAAGCAGATTCGGCGCAGCTGCATTGAGGAGACATGGCCATCCCATGTCGTGATGACGCCAGCGCTCTTGGAACGGTTCCCGCCTTTGTCGCCCTCGGCCCAGGAAGCCTGAGATGTTCTGGCTTTTTCGCCGCATCGCCAAAGGCCATCGAGTGTGAGATGTTCTTCGAGAACAAACGAATGCACACGCAAGCCGAGGGCAATATGAACGATTGGGAATTAGGGATGCTTCTATGGTGGGGTTTTATGGGTCACTTGTTGGGTCTTTTTTTGGCTGGGTTCGCCTTGTGGGTCTTCTATTCATCATGTTGACACGCCACATTGGTCGTGCTATCGTCACATACGTACTTCAAGTTTATATCGATAGGCGCGCGGCGCACTAGCACTTTCGAGGATAGCTAGGAGACTCGATGGCGCGTTGGCTCGGCGTCAAGGTGTCAAGGCGTGAACGCTCATTGTCTGTTGTTGCGCTCGGCAAAGATCTTGATCTCTTCGTAAATGCGAGCTATAGAGCAGTGAGACCAAAGTTAGCAATGACACAATGAGATATGACATGCATGGTGGTTGCACGCACCTTTGAGAGTCTCCTTGTCCAGCGGAACGTTTTCAAACTCCATGCCAAATGGATCCATCTCGCTGATCTCCGACTGGATTCTCCGCACGGGAGCAAGGAATGGGTGGTTAAGGGCTTCATCCACCTGCGAAACAAGAACAATATAAGCATTGCTGTTGCGCTCACTACTCAATCCGTGCGACGTACCGATATTCTGAAGTCTGGGTTGAACGCAAGCATGCGCTTGAGCAAGTCGAGGCCCTCGGCAGGAGCCCCTTGGTACATTTCACGCAGGTCGCGCGGTTCTTTCTTGGGCAGCTTGCGAAGGTACTGCTTCACCTCGCCAAGGTTGCCAATGTCCTCTTCGCTCGGGGTGCCAATGACGTTGAAGATGACATTGAGTTGATCCAGCTTGTCCGAGTACGTTGTAGGGCGATCAGCACTCAACGGGAAGCACGAACGACCCGGGAAAAGCGGCACGCGTTCTTGGTAGCGAGGGCAGCTTTCAACTTGCATGCTGAGAAGCTCACCAAAGATGCACCCAACGCTCCACATGTCGACAGCGAAGTTGTAGTCTTGGAGGAGAATGAGCTCCGGAGCACGGTACCAGCGCGTGACCACGTGCTTGGTGAGCTGGCGGCGAATCTTGGGTGCATCACCGTTGCTGCTGCCGGAAGGAGTCGTCGACGGCGACGGCGTGGTCGACATATCAGACGTCGTAGGCGACTTGGCGTCCTTGGGCGAGTACAGATCATCCTTACCGAGCTCGTTCATTCGATCGGCTTCGACGACACGCGAGAGTCCAAAGTCGCAGATCATGAGTGTGCAGTCCTCGTTCAAGAGAATATTGGCGGGTTTCATGTCACGGTGGATGACGTTTGCCGAGTGGATGTACTTGACACCGCATAGCAACTGGTAGAGAAACACTTGGATGTGGCGAATCGTCAGGTACTGCGGACTCATGATGAGCTTGTGGAGATCGGTATCCAAGAACTCAAAGACCAAGTAGAGGTCCGTGAAGGACTCGTAGTTCTCTGGCGGGATGACGTCGAGGAGGTGAATCACTTGCGGGTGGTTGAGACGGCGCAAAATGTAAATCTCCCGGTAGAGGCGCTTGCAGTCGATTTCTTGATCAAAGACGTTCATGATCTTCTTGATCGCGACCTTCTTTTGGCGCACCGTATCAAAAGCCTCGGCCACTTGGCCGTACGAACCCTTGCCCAGAAGGCGAACGAGCTGGTAACGACTCGAGACGCTCCAGTTCGCAAAACTACGGAGGTTGAGTGGTGTCGCGCGAGGCATTGGCGTTGGCGTCGTCGATTTGGTACCAGAAGGAGCCGAGGCCTCGGCGGTAGCCGCGGCGTTGGCAGGGATGGGTGCTGAGGAGTTGGAAGGGAAACCGTCGTCCGTCGGCGTGCTTTCAAAACCATCCGCGCCGCCGTGGAAACCCGTCGAGTGGTCGCCAAACGCAGGGGTCGGCGGCATCATGCCCACGGGGACATGCGGCGTCGGCGCTACGTTGGCATTGTACATCGCGCGGTTGTGGTCGATGAACGCGTCCGACGTGTACACGGCGTTCGCGGCTGGCATGGCGCCATGTCCATTGATGACCGACGGAGGCGTCGGCGCGGTCGGTGGGAGGCCAGCACCACTACCAGGGATACCGTTGGTCGCGCCATTCACGGGGTAGTTGGGACGGAACATCTTGGTGCCGCGCTTGAGGCCCGGCGACGGGACCATGCCACCACTCGGCGACGGTGCGACAGCACCATTCGCCGCGGTAGGGACGGGAAGGCCCGTAGGCGTCGACGGCGTCTTACGCTTGCGATTTTCGAGGATTTGGTGCGTGTCCATGATGCAGCTTCTCCACCAGGCCTCGACACTTGAGCGCGTCTATCTCGGGTTGTACGGCACCGTTCGCAGTCGTTCTAGCGGGGCTCGACGTTGCACGCGCTGGTCGATGTGGTCAAGAGGCAGTGTGTTGTGTGAGGCGCTCGTAGTCGCCGCGACGAGGTGGCGAAGACGCGAGAAGAGGGTTGTTGATCGTCGCTCGACGATCGCGTTTTGCAAGAGAGGCCGAGAGAGCGAGAGTGAGAGCGCGAGGAGGAGGCAGCAAAAGAGGGGGGATAATAAATTGAAGCCTCGTTGAGCTCTCTTTTAGCCAATCATCTTTCTCTAATCCATTTTTCGACCAATGGAAGGACTTGAAGAACAACAGCTGGTCGCCCTGGCCACATTGACCTGATGCTGCGAAGGCGGTGCACCAGCGTAAAACCCGGCAAAGCCCGTGCGACCCACAAGATCTCCGGATTTCCACTACGATGATCGACAGTGGAAAAGAAAGGGATCTCACTCGCTCTGGAATCCTGAGTTGGGAATCCAGAGCCCTATTCTAGCACGCATTTGGCGTGGATCACTGGGTTTGGACGCCATGCCAGACGCGGGGTGTGCACAGGGTTCTCTTCACTGAAAACGTTGGCTCACGAGGCTGACGATAGATAAGCAAGCAACCCCCACCGAACGAAAGAAGGAAGGTTTCAGCGGAAATATGGAAATGTGTCTCTCTGCTCTTACTCACTATGGAAAGTTTCCGGAAGCCGCGCGTCCAGAGCTGAATTTTCGAATCTGGGAATCGAATGACCCGAAGAATCATCCGCTGCAGCCATATGTGGCGATCTCGCCGCCTGCCAGATGGCTGCCGTTGTGGACTCTCCAGCAATTTCGGTTCGGTCGGATCCATCCAAGAGGAGGACATCGTATCCTCAGCACTCATAGTACAGTACTGTGGAGCCGGTCAGGATCAGCAGACTGGATGCATCAAGCGTCGGTCCGGAGAAAGTCTTCGAGCGTCGAGAGATCGGCGTCGTCGCCAAACGGCGTCGCCTCGATCGAGCGTTCCTGGCGCGCGCGCTCGGCGTCTTCGCGCTCCTTGCGCGCCGCCTCTTGCTCCAGTCGTCGCGCTTCGGCTTCTTCGCGTCGCTTGGCGGCGTCAGCCTGCAGTTGCTCCATGCGCGAGAGTTTCGTCGCTTGGGCGTCAACGTGTTGCCTCGCCTTGCGCTCGAGGAGCTCGAGCTGCGCCGCTTCGGCGTGGAGCTGGTCGAGCTGCGCTTGGAGCACCTGCTTGGTCGAGCGCACGCTCTCGAGGCGCCGCTCAAGGGTTTCGAGTTGCGCGTCGTCTGCGTCGCTCGGCGTCGGCCGCTCCCGCGCGCGCTTGCGCTGGTTGCCGTTACTTTTGCTTGCGTCCATGCTGATGGCAGATCTCAGAACCATTCTTTCGAGAACATTCAGCAAAGTGTGAAACGTGTTTTGGAAATGAATGTACCTTGTTTTGAGTATCAGGAGTATCGCCGAACAAAGGAATGGGCAAGGTGGCAATGGGGGCGAATCCAGAGGATGCGGATGCCGCCGCGTTCCGCGCAAACGCTCTGGATATCGTCGGGAGCTGGTCAGTCCACGACGACGACGACGGCCACTTGTTCTACTACAACCTCGAGAGCGGCGAGTCGCGATGGCACGTGCCCGACGAGCTCCGGTCACTCGAGAGCGCATTCATGATGAAGCTCATGCTGGATGGCGCGCTCGCGCGCTCAGGCGCCTGGACGGTGCACGACACGGGCGACGGAACGCTCTACTACTTTAATGACAAGACGCGCGAGTCGGTGTGGGAGCGTCCAGAGGAATGGGGCGCTGCGGCTGTCGTGGCTGGAAATGGGCACGCGGCGGTGCCGCCGCCGCCACCGCCGCCACCGGGACAGACCAAGACCGCCACTGAGAAACCAAGTGAGCCCAAGCCCAAGAAGAAGAAAAAGGAGCGAGTCGTGGAGGCTCCGGCGGAAATGCGTGCGCCGCCGACGGCCGAAGAAGTCGAGAAACTGCGGCTCCTCGCTGAAGACGCCAAACGCAGTCGCGAGACTTTTTGTGAGATGCTCAGAGACAAGAAGATCATGCCGTTCTGCAAGTGGAGCGTCGCGTTTCCACAGATTGCGGGCGACCCGCGGTTTCTTGCCATCCCCACGTACGTGCATTCTGTTGTTTCTTTTTCGTAGGCATGCTCACGGTTGGTATCTTGTTAGGATGGATGAGCGGCGTGAGATCTTTGAGGAATTTGTGAAGAACCGTCCAAACGATCTCAAGGCAGAAAAGAAACAAAAACTGAAAGAGGCCAAGAAGAAACTCGCCAAGTTTCTGCGCGAGCAGTTTCAGCAACAACGGGCGCGTGGCGAGTTTGACGCCAAGCTCACGCTCTCGGTGTTTCTCGCAACGCTCGAGGACAACGTTGGGACGGACCAATACAAGACGCTGCAGCAAGACGTGTTGGCGTTCTTGCCGTTCACCGTGCAAGAAAAGCTCTGGGCAAAAGAGGTGCGTCCGGTGGTATATAGGCTGTGTGGGTATGAAACCTAACATCTTGGTGACGTAGATGTCGGATTTTGTGGAAGCGACCAAGGATGAACGAGCTCAAGAAGCGCAGCTCCTTGCGTTCTTGCTGGACCAGTTAGCCAGTCGGGGGCAGTACGTCAGCTGGCACGATAGTGAGGTCCAGGCTGCGTTGAAAGAGTTCCACGCAACGAACCCGGGCCCTAAGCTCTCGGAAGCTATTCAGCAAGCTGTGGTCGGACAAGTTGCGAAGTCCTTGAGTCTCAAAGCTGTAAGAGATGCCAAGCACCAAGGTCCAGCGCCGCCCGTGCAACACATGAAAACAAACGTCAGCTCGGTTGCCTCGGAGCCATGCGTGGCCCGTGGCCACTCACCTGCTGGCAACGCAGGTGCTAGCGACGACCGTGAGCGGCGTGAGGACAGACACCACTCTTCCTCTTCGCGCGACCAAGACAGGGATCGAGGCCGTCATGAGCGACGCCGGAGTGAATCTCGGGGCCGTCGACGCGGGCACTCGTCGTCCCGATCACGCTCGTCGTCCCAGTCCCGTTCTCGGTCGCGAGGTCATCGACGTGGCCGTGAACGCGACCGCAGTTATGACCGCCGATCCTCAAGTCGTGGCAACAGGCGACGTTCAAGACGTTCGAGATCAGCATCTCGTTCTCGTTCGCGCTCGACAAGCTCTTCGCGCTAACGCAGTTAAGAGACCGACTGCACATAGCATTGCAAAGTCACAACAGTGTTTTCTACTGTGATATGTCCTTGTTGTCTATCTCATCTTCCTTCCTTCTTGTCCTGCCATTGTTGAGAAGTCCACTGTGCGCAGCACATACTTGGGCTCGTCACAGATCTTCATGACCGCCTGGACGCCGTAGTCCAGAGGAACAGAGTAGATTCCGTCGAGGTTGACCTTCATATCCCAACCAAGGGATCGCATGGAAACTCGGCGTGCGCGACCCCTACATAAATGTGATGCCGGATCGTTCAGCAATGCGTCCTATTCTCCCGGTCAGGAAGCGAAACGAACCTTCGGAATCGAATATCACCAAACGTTTCGTTGATGATTGGCTCGCGCACAATGTAGCCCATGTCGAGGGAATCTTCGGGAAACATGTTCTCGCGGTTGAACCTACAAGGAGAAATGGCACGAGTGAGAAAAGGGCATTCGGTAGGAACGTCCAAGACAAACGTACGCCTCTGTCACTTCCGTAACCGTCTCGTTCGTGTGCGTGTGGTGCATGTCCGCCAAGACAGTTGCGACTTGTTCGCGGTAGACCTGGGACTGTTGACGCATCAAAGGCGATGTCAGCAGCTAATTCCTCAAGCCATAGAGGCTCACCAGTTCAACGTACCGCACTGTAGTACCAAGCGCTTGATCCAGTTCCTGTGGCCACGATGATACCACTGCTTCGCTGGGATTCGCGCTGATTCTGATCCACACCAATGTTGTAGTGCGACGGACGAGAGGCATCGCTCTCAGCGATAAATACTTCGTTCAGCGCATAACGCGGAAGTTCGTACCAAAAGCCTTCCTGGTTTACCATGCCCACGCGAATACGCTGACGGTACCGCCACTTGAAATCGCCGGTCAGCAATCGCTCAAGTGCGTGGGAAAAGCGGCTTTGGACGCTGTCCACACTGTAGCAGCACAGCTTGCCTTCGCTGCGGCCAGGATCCGTGTTGAGACCAGCGACCGGAATAGGCTGGTTCACAAAGCTTGCTGCCTTCAAAAACGTGCCATCGCCTCCGGCTGAAAAGACCATGTCCGTTCCGTCAATGGCTTCGTGGCTCATCTGGTTCGCTTCCACGACGTTTACTTCGATGTTGTTCTCCTTGAAAGCCGCGGTAATATCCTCTAGCGCCTGGACGTGATGGTCGTGGCTGGCTTTCAAGCGGTCGTACACGAATCCTCGCATCGACATTTGCTTTCGCAAAGCCTCCCTGTACAACCACAACATTATCACCGTTGGTAATCGGTTCAATGGACAATTGCCAATGAGCAAATACGACAACTATACTCACCCAGTGTTGCCGTGGAGCTCACACTCGTGCTGGAATCGCGTCATCTTGTTCACAACGACAACTTTCTTCAAGTCGAGGGACGGCTTAGGTTCGCTGTGGATTGGAGGCTGTGCAATCGTGTTGTCAGCCGCTTTTGCGCCGCCTTCCAGGTTGTCAAATAGGTGGTCATCACTTTCGGCACCCACAGCTGACGACGCTTCGCTCATCCTCAAGCGCAATGCTCGCGGCTGCTGGTACGTCTTGTCCAGGTACTCTTCCGACACAATCATGCGCGGCACACGCTCGGCAACCGCGAGCAGCATCTTGTTGTCGTACACTGGTCGCTCGATCTTCATCCACCCTTTCGGGCTGAGCTTCTCATTCCACGGGCACACCGATCGCATGTGCGTAAAGTACGGCGCCATCTCGCCGGTCAGTGGATCACGACGCGTGTAGTGGAGAATGTGGCCATTGTGAATCTGGTCGACCATTTGTCCAGACTCTTGCAACTCGCGGAACGTGTCTTGCGACATGCGCTCGATTCGCGTGCGCATCGCCCACATGACTTCGCCGTGGCACACGGCAATCGCCTTTTTGTTGGCGCACTCGCGGTGGAGCACGCTGAGCAATCGGTCTGCGCGCTGCGCAACGGCCGCGAGTGACTCGCCACCGGGCGGCGCATAGTAGAAACGGTCGAGATCGCGCCGCTTCAGCTCGTCCTGCATCTTGATCATGCGCTCTTGCTCCGACATGAGGTCCATTTGACCCCAGTCGCGCTCGCGAATGAGCATCTCGGCAAACCACTTGGCATCCGGGAGCTCGAGGCGTGCCGCTGTCTCGAGTGCGCGGAGATACTCGGAGACGAGCAAGCGGTCAAAGTGCACAAGCCCGTTCTTGCGCAGCCAGTCGCCAGCGGCCGATGCCTGGAGACGCCCTCGGTCTGTGAGGCGCCAATTGCAGCTATGGCGGTGGAGAAACTCGCCGTAGAACAGACTATGGTCGCCCTTCATCGAGCGCTGCCGCGCGACGTTGCCTTCGCTCTCGCCGTGGCGAATGAGGACGAGGTCAACCAGCCGCTCGGGCAAGTACTCGCCGTCTTTCTTGAGGTGGCTGCCGTCATGAGCACCAGACAGGCAGCGGGCTTGCGGCGCGGCTGACCACCACGCGCCGCGTGGGCGCTTGAGCGGCGAGCGACGGAGAAGCGACTTGTACATATTGAGACCCAGTCAGACGCGGCGTGGGAGAGAGAAGAGGTGTCGGCGCCGTCGGCCGCTTGGTCAAGTGCGGATGGGTGGCGTTTCCCCCCGTTGCGTTTCCACACAGAACGAGATTCCCAGGCAAAGTGACCATCACTCTGTATCCCAACAGCTCCACCTCCGCCACGTTTTCCGCCAACGACGCGCGCAAACGAACAGCACGCAAAACCACCGTGGTTTTTAACATAGCCTCGCTTGAGTGACGGTAACTAGGTACAGTGTACCACTCTGAAAGTCAGCATGTCACAGAGAGACTATCGAGCAAGGGCAACATGGGAAGCATGATGGGGAATCACACAAAAAAGCTTTTTATGTCTGCCGTCCTTAGAGGGTCACGAGGCCAAAGACCGGGATTTTCTGGAAGGTTTCCTGTCCACACGCATGGTGTTTAGTGACAGCATACGCCCTTTGTGTTGGCCAGCAGCACGCACCTTTTGGCGGATCGTGCTCACGATGCAGCCGCACTCGACGACTTCGCCCTCGAGCTTCTCGATCAATTCACACGTGACCTTGAGAGTGTTGCCCTATACAAGCAAGACGTGAGACGGGAACATTGGTCGTAATGTTAGCGGGGAGAATCATAACGTACCGTCGCAACGAGATCATCGATAATGACGACGCGCGCGCCGCGCGACATCGCGTCTTCGTGCATCTCCATGCGCCCCGTGTAGAACCCACTGGTGTAGTCGACACCGACTGTCTTACCGGGCAATCGGCGCGCGCGGCGCACGGGCACAAATGGCACTTTGAGCGCAAGCGCCAGCGGCGCACCAAAGATGAAGCCGCGGGATTCACAGCTCACAACGTGTGTGATCTGCTGGTCGGCGTACCGGCGCTTGAGCGCATCAATCGCGACTTGGAACGCTTCGGGATCCATGAGCAGCGCTGTGACATCGGGGAACTCGACGCCGGGTGTGAGTTCAAACGTGCGAATTTTGTTGCGCAAGTAGCTCGCGACGTCCTGGTCGTTGGCGAGGTCCACTGGCATGATTCAATACTTGAGAAAGTGCGACGAGGTCTGTGGGGTTCTGAAGATTGGGGAGTGAGCGCTTGGTGAGACTTTGGTCAAACGATCGTCGTGAAGTCGCGGCTGTCGAATCGCAATGGCGTGTGATTGCTCGTCGCTCCGATTCGTCGCGTCGGTTGGCCTCTGAATGCTCGTCCAGCCTCTGCCGCTTGGCGAGCATTTGGAGAAGAAAAGAGGCTGGTATACGCTTTCTATACGTGGACTATACGCATCAAGACATCATTGGTCCAAATCAGAGCTGTGGATGGCTACATGGCTACATCCCATGCTCACTTCTTTTGGAGAACGTTGATGATGGAAGAATGTGCTCTGGATCCCAACGGACAGGGTCACATTGGCGAGTAGTCAGATCGTACTCATTCTTCCACTGTGGCAGTTGCAAATGCGGCGATGATTCGAAGCAAATTCTGGCGAAAGGTTGTTGCTGCCATTCTCACATGCAGTAATACCGCTGCCTCTGCACACGAGACGTCAGTTCCAGATTAGACGGACGCCAGCCTCAACATGAGGCATCCAGTGGTCCGCCTCGTTGCCGTAGGCGCGCTGATGGTCATTGACTCGTTTTCGTGGGCCCAATCGACGAACAGCTTCACGATCATCGGGACCGTCGCACCAACGCCCATGCCGACGGCGTTCACGATTTTGCCACCGCCGGCCTCGACACCAACACCTTCTACAACACCAACGCCAACGCCAACGCCCACACCTACAGCCACGACACCATCGCCAACGACGACACCAACGACAACAACGAAGCCTCCTGCAACGACACGGCCAGCGACGACAAAGCCTGCAACGACGAAGCCTGCAACGACAGCACCTGCGACGACAAAGCCTGCAACAACAAGGCCGGTGACGACGAAACCGGTAACGACCAAGTCTACAACGAGTCTTGCCCCAACGACACGAGCACCCACACTGGCGTCAAGCACATTGGCGCCGACCCCAAAATCAACGACTAAGTCGAACATCCGCCGCCGCCTCGACCAGATACCGCACGAGAACTCGATGGCTCGGGAAGATTATGACTAATCAGCTCGAGCGAATGGCTTGTGTCGTATTTCTGAATGCGCAACATTCATTACACGTAAACGCACCCTCACTCTAGCAGAGATAATGTCAGCTTCTCATTGGGTCATGCGAGTACGCGCCGCCAACTGCTATATATCAACAGAAAGAACCGATAATGGAGCTATATTCTTGTCGAGAGAGGTCTAGTCATCAAGCGTCGTTGACAAGAATCTCGGCGCCATCCTGGACGTCAAACCAAGGGTTAGAAGCTTTGGGTTGAGACTATCCGCTATCGTCGCCTCACCTGTAGACCGTAGTAACTCAGTTCGCAGTTGTCATCGTCGAGAGGAATCGGCACGCTCTGTTTGGGATACACCAAGCGTCATCAGAGGACAAACCGCAACATCTAACTGCTTTCCATACCCTCGAATCAGCACGAGACGACAGGAGTTGGTCCGCCGCTGGAACCCCAAACTTCTTTTCGATAAAAATCTTGAGCTGCGAAATCTTCATGTTTTGTGGGAGTCGCTTGGTGATCGGGTCAAACGACGTTGCGTTCATTGACATGGGCACGATTTTCGTTTGGATCAAGCTAGATCCAAGGGTTGACGGGCCTCCACCTCCTCCGCGCAAAGCCGCCGTGGCGCTCGCCACGAGCTCAGGGTACCGATCGCACAGCTGTGAATATCTTGGGTGGCACGCCAGAATGCTCTCCTGTTGTTCTTTTGCTTCACCTACCGCCGCGAGTTCATGAAGAATGCGTTTGAGGTACATTTGCTCGGCATCCGTTCGTTCCTTTGAGCGAATTGGACTCCCGTTGAAGATTTGCATGTTTCCAGCCCGAGCAATAATAATCTGAATACAAAAGGGTGAGCCTGTGGTTCGCCTACCATCGACACAAGCGCGTACCGTTCGAGCCTCGCCCGCACCCAGTTGAGCCGTCAGCGGGTTCCGCATAAAGCGGAACGTATCCAGATTGGGATAGTTGTTCAGCGCGTCGATGCTCGTCCATGAATCGATGAGGTTACCATTGAGTGACAACGACACGAATTGCTGAAAAGCCTTTGGAGTGTCGTTCCCTGTCCCTCGAGTTGCAAGCGTCGGGATTCGGTTTCCATTCACGATAAGCTGCTTGATGTTGCTGAACGGACGGCCAACCTGGGACTCGATGGTCTTCCAACTGCGAAGCGCATTGTCACTCAGATCCAGAACTTCGAGCGACTCGACCCAACCAATACTGCCCGCTCCACTTGAGTCAAGTATGTCGGTCCCAGCAAGGTCACTATCTTGGATCTCATTCGCCGCGACGTGGAGTTCCGTCAGCTGCGGGAAGTGGCGCTGGGCAATCGTGGCAATCTGCTTCCACGGTGTCGCAGTCTGGTTCAGTACGAGGACCTTGACTTGTGGGTACTGCTTCATGCTTCCATCGACAGTTCTTGTTGCTGTCGCATCGTCATAGACCAACCGATTGCCTGTCAAAATGAGCGTTTCCAACAGCGGCAGCTCGTCGAGAAACTCAAAGATCAAGCGCCACGAGTTGAGAAGGTTAAACGAGAGATCGAGCTCCACGATGCGTGGAGTCAACTGCGTCAGCTCCCCGGGAGATCCAAGACCGAGCGTCGCGATCTGGCACTGCGCGAGCGAGATCTTCTCGAGCGTCTCGAGCGTTTGCTGCGTCCTCAACTTGTTGACACCGACGAGCTCGATCGGCCGCTGGCTGCCCATGGCCGTGCCCACTTCGCCTGCAATCACAACGTCTTTGCCACGTGCAACGCTGGCAGCGAGGCGCTCGCCGCCGATGGCCGTCGGGTCGTAACGCTCTTGAAGACGGTCGACAAACGTCGCGCGCTGCACTTCGGCGTCGAGTTTGGTCTGCTTGACGAATGAGCACTTGAACTCGGGCGTCCCCGGCGACGACATTGACACGCGCGGCGTGGGGCCACTAAAGTAGACGACGCGCTCGCCTGATGGAAGTGTCACGCTGCCGTCGTTGAGCCCGTGACCCCACTCGTCCCATTCAATGCCTACGATTTCCCAGACTCCGTGAGCCAGAGTCCAGACGTTCCGAAGCAGCAGCACGTACCGTAATACACGGTTGACGCATCCTTCGACGTCGCGACTGGTCCAATGTACCGCACGGTCCCGCGCTGGCCGCGTGCGTCTTCGACACGCTCACCGATCGCAAGCGACGCCATGGATTTGGGTTTGGGAGTGGATTTTTCAAGCGGAGAAACTTGTATGTTCTACTTCTTCTATGAATTAATGTAGTATTTCATACGTTTGCGCACTTGGAACCTGGCAAATTGCATTTGTCAGTTCCTAACAGATTCTCCTTGTGTTAAGTGTTGGACTGGTGTCCATTGCACGATTGGGAATGTTTGCGGCACGCAGGGTGGACGAGGGGAAATCCGCGCGCGAGAGCGACGATGACGGTAGGACCATAGGACTATGCGCACCGTCGCGAGTGTGGAGGCATCTAAACGTGCGATTTGTGGTGTTGTAGACTGGCTCCGCGTCGGCCGCAGTTTCAAGAGCGCCGCTCCAGCCGCTGACGTGTCTGAGCGGGCGCTGCAAGTCTACTCAAAGCCAACAAAGAGATCCCGCGACAAGTACAGCGACAGTGATAGCGACTCGAGCGATCGCGCGTCGCGCCGCAAATACAAGAAGAAGAAGAAGAAGAAACACGAGAAACCCAGTCATCGCCGCGAGTCAAAGTATTCGTCGTCATCCAGTGACGCAGAAGAGCGACGAGCGGCCAAACGCAAGCGCCGAAGAGACGACCGCGGGTCTAAACGCTCGGATGAGGTGGCTCGGTATCGGCAGCGAGAGACAAGTGACGAACTCACGCTCGTAGAAGCTCCAGCGACGGGTGCGATTGAAGTGTACAGTCGAACACCAACGACGGATGGACGAGAAAAGCTGTTCGAGTTCGACTGTGCAGGCGACCGAGAGAACATCGTGTATGGGACACTCTATACGCACGAGCAGCCTCTCTATCGTCTCGCCACGAGACGAAGCGTTGTCGACGGCGCGTGGATTGTTGGTCGTCGGAATCAACACCAACCGCGTACGCAAGAGGAGCAACGGGATACGGATCGGTATTTTGGACGAAACGCAAAGGCCATGGAGAAGCGGACGGGAACAAGGCGGCTCCATCTTGCTTACTCACAGCGTCGACAAGCACAGCGTGAACGCTCCGTTGACGGTGCATCGAAAGCAGCGGAAATGGCTTTCATTCCGTTGGATGTTATTGTTGAAGGCGAGCTGGACGGCGTTCTTGTAGAAGACACGGATGGAAAGGCAGAGGAAGCACCTACTGATAGTGCATCCGCTAGTATGCTGTGGCAAACTGACCAAGAAAACATTGAGCGCTTCCTTGTCGCGCGACAAAAGTCATTGAACGAACGCGTGACCGCGACGCCGAACGACGTAGAGGCATGGCTCGATGTGATTGCTTTTCAAGACGAGATGCGGCGATTGTCTAGGCCAACGCGAGGGAGTGATCACTCCAACGAAGATGCATCGACCCTCGAGAAACAACAGACGATATTGGCCAAAGCGATCGAGCAGAATCCGAACGCGAGCGTACTTCGGCTGCTCCAGCTTAATCTTCTTTGGCGCCAACAGCAAACAAACACAGCCCGCGCCAACACCACCGAGTCATACGATACGCTCGTGGAAAAGCTGTTGGAGAAGGATCGAGTGAGTGTCGACTTATGGGCCAAACTGATCCAGAGCACCCAGCAAAAGTTTGGGTCCTTTTCGATGACCATGCTCCGTGACCAGTATGCTCGCGTCGTTACAGTTTTGAACAAAGCACTCCTCGAGTACCTACAATCTGCCAAGCCAGTGTCAACGACGGCTCGAGATGGCGCGTTCGTGTATGTCGTCGGTCAAAACTCGCTGCTGGGAAAAGCGGATCCCTTTCGGTCGGACATTCTCGACGACGAAGCCTGGCGATTGACTCAGAGCTTGATGTCGTTCCACCAGAGTATGCTTCGCGCTGAACTGGCTGCGGGATTCACCGAGCGCGCTGTGGCGCTAGCACAAGCGCTACTTGAGTTTAATGGCATTGGACGAAGCGAGTTCGCTCCAACGACCGACACACCGCACCACGAGTTGGCCGTCGCTTTCAGCACGCGATGGGACAAGGCATCGTCACATGTGGGAGAAGATATCCAAGTGCAACCAGCGTACGAGATGGCACAGTTACCTGACGGCCAAAGCCTCAACACGTACACCAAAGACAGCCTAGACCAACTCCTCTGGTGTTGCAAAGCGTCTGACGCGATCTACTCATCTGAGCACGAGCTCGACCTCGTTGGGCCGTTTGGTGAGAACGCCGGCGATGGTGACAGCCACGACGATCCAACGAACCGGACAACTACCGAAGGAACCAGCTCAGAAAAAGGAGGGCAATGGGTTTACAGTAACATCCACGGGCAACGCATTTGGATCCCCGACACGGATGAAAGTAAAGAGTACGAGCGCATCCTCAATGAACTGCGGGGATCGGAACAGTCTCTTGATCGCCAACAAGAAAAAGAACGAAGAGCTCTGTCGAAGCACGAGAAGATGCTGGGTGTGCGCGCGAGACTTCGGGATGAGCGTGCGGATTATGCCCCGGTCAATCGTAGCGAAGACGAGTTTACAAGGTGGCTGGAGCAAGAAAGTCACTCAGATCTGTTGCAGTGGAAACCGCTGCAGACTTCGAATCCTGAGCACGCCGACTTGATCGAGGCCCAACCTGACCGAGCGATCTTGACCGAGGAGATGCTTCCATTCGTTTTCCGCGTGCCTCGTGTTTTTCATTTGTGCGCCGTTATGAGTCTGCTTGAAGGCGTGGGTCTGCGGTTGAGAACTCCACGTGAAGACTCGACGCATTTGTTGTCATCTGATGATTTCAAGCAGTGCTCATTGTTCACGGCGCCCGTGCTAGAAGCGCTTGATCCCTCCAGAGAAGGTACAATCGCGTTGTCGGGTCGAGACCGATACTATTTGACGATGAAGAGCGTCCAGCAGCACGTGGAAGTGTCCGAACTTGCAGCAGTGGATCCGTCGCGACTCCAGTTCACCAGGAGTGTCTTTATCGCTGCCTTGAACCACTTCAGGACCGAGTGTGCGGATACCTGTCGACTATTAAAGGTGATTTGGATGGAGTTTGAGGGAGAGGTTGTGGTTCGAGCAGACACGACAGAAGAGAACGCAGGTAGGTTGCGGTCTTTCTTCCAAGGACTTCTCTCGACATCAGAAGAAGAAGCGGCAGGGACTGTGGACACCTGGCTTCTGAGTGTGTATGCAACGGTGGAGCTGCGGCTGAACAACACACGCCAGATGAATCGGATTTGCGACAAAACGATCGCCTCTCTTGACCTCATGAATGCTGCCAGTAGTCGCAACTTGTGTCGCGGCTTTCATCGTCTCGTGTTCACGCGTGTGCATCAAGAGTTGAGCACCAGCGACGATCGATTGGGTTTATTGAGGGCGTTCTACCTTCTCTGGCAAGTGTGGGCGCCCCAATCCTCGGTGACACTCGATCAACTCACAAAACATTATCGCAAACGCCCAGTCGAACTGGAAACGCTACTCAACACGCATCTGGAGCAGCACCAATGCGACGTTGTTGGGAGATATCGCATTGAACTCCAGGTCACCCTCGAGCAGTGCCAGTCAAAGAAGTGGGCAGATCAACTCGGCTCGCACTTTTCATGCAACGTGGCGTACGCGCTGTCAAATCTCTGCTGCGCCATCTACGCAGCCCATGGGTTCCAGGCAGCCAAGCAAGAGTTTGAGCGTTTCTTGAGCGAGATGCCTCCAGGAGCGGCATCATGTCACGCGAGGAAGTGCTGGTCGGTACTATTTTGCTTCATGCAAGCCCATCATGTGAGCGGGCGACTTCCGTTGCTATCACCACGAGAATGGCGACAGACCATCGCTTGTGCTGTCCAGACTTTTCCTTTGGAGCCACTGTTCTTGCGACTGTTTGTCGACGCTGAGACGAGCAACACCATGTCGCAGTCGCTCCGCAAGCACTTTCAGAACCGACGTCAAGTGTGGCGCCGGAGTCTCGACTCGCCCGAACTGATTGAGTGGCTCTTTGCTCTCCTCTGCGAGTTTGCACGAGCTGAACGCAGTGGTCGAAAGTTTGCGACCGATCTCTCGTCAAGCGGTGGAAAGTTTCTGACGTGCTGCGTTCTCCATCGATGGGGCAAAAACAGACCTGCAGTCGAGCGCATCCGCCGTGTTTTCGAGGAAATGGTCACGCAACTCAAGACGAGCGGAGCTGCAATTGGCTGGCGTCTGTATCTGCGGTTCGAACTTGCCGTCGGCAAAGTGGACGCAGCGCGCAAGGTGTTTTATCGCGGTTTGGCCAAATGCCCGTGGAGCAAGGCATTGTACCTCGACGGCTTTCATGTGCTGCGACCGTACATCAGCGAGAGCGAGTGTCGAGAGATCTCGGACTTTTTGGCAGCAAAGGAACTCCACGTCCGAGTTGACATCTAACAATAGAGTGACCGATGCGGCTTCCCGATCGACTTTGCACTGCGTTTGCCCACGCGAATGAACCATGCTGACAAGATCCAGTCAAACAAGTAAGCGTAGCGGCGGCTCGAATGCCAAGAAGCTCACCACCAAGCCGAGCTGGACGCGGTGCCAAAGCATCGCCAAGACCCACGATGTGAACAACTCTGTCGTACGCAGGCTCCAGTCGCTCGACTTTGCAGCCAAGCTGACCGAGGACGGCATCCTACAAGACCTGCTACCAAATCAAAAGTGTGTTTTACTCGCCGCTTCACTTGTTAATCGCACTACGACGTGTGAAAGCGTACGAATCGAGAACGATGTTGCAAGCCCGCCCCGAAATGCAAAGCGCTCAGTATCTCGAAAACGAAAACAGCGTTGTCCACTGCTTCAGCCGTTGGTAACGACCCCACACATCGCAGCCCAGAGCCCCTCCGTTGCATACCACGATCACATGATGAAGGTGTGGGAAGACAAGCTAGGACGGCACGAGTTGTCGGTGGACGATGCTGTTTACTTGCTTGTTCACGAAGAGACTGTGAAGATCCTCGAGAGCGCCTTGTTTCTGAAGGCAGCGCACATGGATGTCGCCCAAATGATGGAGATCGAAGTCACCCTCGAACAGTTAGGAACGGCGTGGCCTCAATCCACACAACCAGTCAATCGGGTACTCTTCGATAACGTGTGGAGACATGGAAGCGCGTTTCACGCCAATCAAGAACTAGCCGAGCTGGGCACTTCGAAAAAGACGGTTCTGCGGCCACTAAGCCCACTGCGATCGCCATCGCCGACAAGAGTATCTTCCTCCGCGTCTCTAGTGGTACCGCTAGAGACGCCCTATGGTGCTGGCCAATTGAAGGGATTCGTGGCTCCGCATCGAACGCCGCCCAATCAACACGAATTTGTTCGCTTGACGAACGACTTACACTCGTCCCACAAGCGGCTTCATCGTTATGGCGAATATGGTACTAGGTACTTTGCGATCTTCGTCAGCGTAAATGCTAACACGCTGTGCTGGTTTTGGCAGTCGTTGAATCGAGTCATTGGATTCAAGAGCATTGCGTGGATGAAATCGTGAAGCAAAAATCTTTGCTCTTCCTGGCATCTCGCAAGAGCCAAGCGGCAGCAAAGCTCTTAGTACGTGAGATCTTTTCCTGCTGACTTATCGTTACTGACAGTCGAGTCACAGAACGTGCTGGTCAGGAGGTTTGGCATGATGATCATTGGACGATTTCGAATGTGGTGTGCCTTCGTTCAAGAAGACCGATGTCGAGAGGCAGTCGAAACCTACTGCAAACTGTACGTTTGGCCTCGCTTGGGTCGAATCTGAGTGTGATCTCATGGAAAGATATTGCAGGAAAGGCGCCTCGAAGATCCTGAGCCGTGGTCGTCGACTCCTTCGGGCGTTGTTGCTAACGTCGTGGCATCGGTGGAAGCGCCAACATGTTATGGAGCGCAAGATGGAGCGATTAGCCGCTGTCACAGTGGTCCAGAGCTGGATGCGAGGCCGACTGGCGAAGCGATATATGAAGACGTATCACTCAGCACGAGCTGCAACAACAATCCAGTCCACATGGCGTGGGTACTACTGCCGCAAGATGCTGACGCGACGACGTCGCTATGCAACGTATGTGGTCGCCACAAGCGTCGTGCAACGTGCGTTCCGCGCGTACTACAACCGTTGCCAGTTTGCAATCCACTGGCACCGCCACAAAGCATCACGGTGCATCACACAGAATCTCCGTCGCTATTGCGCCCGGCGTCGCTTGTTCAAGTCGTGGTGTGCCCGCGTCGCGCGCTTCCACTCTGCCGCAGTCATTCAAGTCTGGATGCGTCTCACGCTCACGCGCATCCGCTCGGAACGTGCGCGTCGGGCGCACCAAGGAGCGTCGGCGTTGACGCTCCAGCGATTCTTTCGGTACGCGCACTATATCCGGAACTTTACGTCCCGCGTCCAGCGCGTTGCGGCAGCTCGACGCGCAGCGGCCGTGCGGCTCCAGAACGCGTACCGCGCCAAGATCGCGCGCGCGCGGTTCTACGCACTCAAAGACGAGCTCGAGGCCCAGCGGCGCCAAGCGATTTTGAAGCTCATGTGGGACAATGCGTACGCCACGACGATCCAGCGAGCGTGGCGCAAGAAGCGCAAGAAGCGCAAGGGAGCCATGTGAGAATGATGGTCTCCTGGCCGTTGTCCTCGAGAAAGTGCACCCACATCATCAGCGTTTCATTGGCTAAAAGAGACCGTCGCGACCAATCAGCGCGCCGGAGAGACCTCTCGAAGGCGGTAGGTGTATGCGCTATCGCAGGTCCGGCCACTTCGTGCATCATACCCTCGCGCCGTCCTTCTCCCTCGTCACGAGCCCTTCAACGAAGCAGAGACCGAGCCACTGCTTCTACCGTACGAGACCATGGCCGTCGGCAAGAACGCCTCTGCGGGCGTCCGCGTCTGCGCGCGCTTTCGACCGCAGAACAAGCTCGAACTCCAGCAGCAAGCGGTCGAAGTCGTGCGCCTCGATGACGACACGACCGTGCGCATTGGCATGGGGCTCGACACGTCCCACACGTTCACATTCGACCGCGTCTTTGGTATGCAGTCGACCCAGGCCGATGTGTACGCCGCGACCGCGCAGCCGCTCGTCCAAGCTGCGCTCCAGGGGTACAATTGCACATGCTTTGTCTATGGCCAGACCGGCACGGGCAAGACATTCTCGATGGAAGGCGTGCCTGGCGACAAGGACTATGCCGGCATCATTCCGCGCGTCATGGACGACATTTTTGACGGCATTGACAATATGCAGGCTGAGCTCGAGTTTATTGTGCGGGTGTCGTACGTTGAAATTTACCTCGAGAAGATTCGCGATTTGCTCGAGCCATCATCCAACAACCTCAGTGTCCGCGAGAGTCGCGAGCGTGGCGTGTGGGTTGCGGGCGCGACTGAAGTGTGCTGTGCGTCGGCCGACGAAATGATGGCCGTCATGCGCTTGGGCGGCGCGAACCGCGTGATTTCGTCGACGCGCATGAACAACGACTCGTCCCGGAGCCACTCGGTGTTTATCATTACGATCGAGCAGCGCAACGTCACGACAGGCTCCACCAAGAGCGGCAAGCTCTTTCTCGTGGATTTGGCTGGGTCCGAAAAGGTCGGCAAGACGCAAGCAAAAGGCCAGACGCTTAAAGAAGCCCAGCACATTAACAAGAGCCTCAGTGCGCTTGGCAGTGTCATGAACGCGCTCACAAGCGGACAAGCGAACGCGCACATTCCGTACCGCGACTCGAAACTCACACGCTTGCTCCAGGATTCGCTGGGTGGCAACTCGGAAACGACACTGCTAGTGTGTGGCAGTTGCAGTAGCTACAATGCCGAAGAGACGCTCACGACGTTGCGATTTGGGCAGCGCGCCAAGAGCATCAAGAACAAGCCCAAGGTCAACGAGGAGCGAACGGTCGCCGAGTACAAGCAGCTCTTGGTGGAGAAAGAGCGCACCATTGCAGCCCTCCAAGCGCAGCTTCAGCAATTGGCTGCCACGCCGACAGCGATTCCATCGGCCAATGGTGATGTGGACACCAAGACGATTCAAGAGTTGAAGGAGAAAATCGAGCACCTCGAAGATGAACAAGTCTCCAAGGTATCAGAGATTGCGAGTCTTCAAGAGCGCGTCGCTGAACTCGAGACAAAGCACCAAGAGTGGACGACCAAAGAGCTCGAGTTTACCAAGATGGACCAGCGCGCCGAAGAGTGGAAGAGCAAACTTGCGTTTGTTGAGTCGGAACTCGCAGCCAAAACAAACGAGTGCGAGCAGCTCCAAGAGCTCTTGGTCGCCAAAGAAAAGACAGACGACAGCACCACAAGTCAGTTCGTGCGCGGCCACAGCTATAGCGACGCGGACGCTGTAAATGGTGGTGCGACTGCCCGACCACTTGCAGCGGGTCGGGGTTCCCACATTGAGAAGGAGCTGCTTCGCCAGCAGCTCGGTGCCAAGTCGATGGAGCTCGAAATTTGCACAAGCCGCATGAATTCCCTCGCCGAGGAGTTGGCCAACTGCCGCGGTTTCTACGAGCGCCAGATCAGCATGCTCCAAGACAAGCTGCACGAGTACGAGTCGCACGTCATGAGGTTTATGGAGCTCACCGAGAGCGAAGACAAGACGACACAACTCGAGTCACTCCTGCAAAAGAGCAAGACGCTTCGGTCGGTACGTGGTGGGCGATCCACCAACAGTGTAATCGCAAACGGAGTGGCGGCGAACGGCACACCGACCAAGCAACTTCGCGAAGCGCTAGCGGCGGCCGCATCGAACGGCAAGAAGACGAGCGGCGACGGCGAGCCTGAGTCGTACCATCGGCCGCGGTTCGTGAGTGCCGCCTCGACCGCGCCGGACGGATGGGCACTCGACGAAGAGGTCTTTCCCATGGCGCCAATCGACATGGACTCGCCCATTGTCCAGCGCCTCATTGCGAGCATGCCCGAAAAAGGACGTGAAAAGATGTACAAGTGGCTCGTGTTTGTGCTCGAAGGACGCGACATTCGCTCAAATTTCCACCCGGAAATCTCGATGGAAGGCATCAACGACGAAATCAGCCGCGACATGCGTCGCCTCATCATTCCGCTGCTCAAGAAACGCCAAGACATTGACGTCGAGTCGTACGTCCGCACGCGTTTTGTCAAAGTCTCGGATCTGAAAATCAGACTCGTGCATCGCCACCGCGATACGATGACCTTGGAATCGACGGTGCTCGACGAGTCGATCGACGGCGAAGGTGATAGTGTTGAGGGCGCGTCGAGCGTGGCGCCACGACCGTCGGTTGCCAAGGACTTGGGCAAGATGTGGGCCAAGAACCACTTGTTTTACGGCCCCAAGAGCGATCCCGCGAGCGAGTCGGTGCTCCACGTGCAGCGCGCGCCCGCGACAACAGGACGGCTCGACCGGTTCGTGTCGGAGCCTGTCGATATGAGTGCGAGCATTCTGGAATCCAAGACGATTCTCACGTCGGGAAGTTCGGCTCCGGCGAGCTTGTCGTCGTCCCTGACAAGTGAAACGAATGTCGCGAGTGCACCGTCGTCGTCGTCGTCAAAAGAAGGCGGCGGTTTCAGCGGCATGTTTAGTCGGTTCAAGGCGCACCAAGCGAGCGTGAGCCATGTCTTGGGCGACGTCAAGAGCGCACTAACGGCGCGTATCCACAAGCATCACGTCCACGAAGACACGATGTGCGACGGCTGCGGCGTGAGCCCAATCGTTGGAGGCAAGTGGAAGTGCAATACGTGCGCGAACTATGAGCTCTGCGACACGTGCTACGGCCTCGGCATCCACGGCTGTGAGATTAGCCACGACATGTGCCGGCGCGTCGAGCAAGCGGCCGTGCAAAAGTACCGCGTGCTCGGCGAGTACCCCGAGCTCTTTGAGCTCTTGCGCGCGCACATTTGCGGCGACGACGTGATCCACTTTCGCCAAATTGTCGAGTGGCTCTGTGATATCGTGGGCGGGAAACCTGTGGCCCAGCTGCACCAGCAAAGCATTGTCAAGAGCGGACTGCATCCCGAGATCCGCGCGCGTCTCGTTGCACAGCTCGGTGCTGTCGCGAGCGAACGCACAGACCTGGAGCTCAAGACCGAGTGGTTTGTTGAAGCGGAGGAAGAAGAAGCCGAAGGAGACGACACTGAAGACGAGAGTCTGTCGAGCAAGAGCGGTCCTCGCAGTGACGATGGCGTTAGAGAGACCACGGAAACCGCGCCACAGCTCGAAACGCTGCGCATGTACGTCGTCAACATTGGTCCATCGCCGGACGCCGCCTCGTCGCTCCCACCTCTCTCGGGGCGAAAACTCAGCGATCGCAACGTCAGTATGGCAAGCGTGACGTCGGACGAGAGCGCGAGTTCGATTGTCTCGGGCAGCGCTAGTGGTCCCAAAGTCATGCGGACCAAGAGCTCCTGATCGTAGAAGTACAGTACGGTAGTTTAGCGAAGACGACGTTGATGGGTGTTTGTTTAACGCAGGACCGGAAAATGTACCCATCTTGCGCTGTGCGATGTGCACGCACCCCATACTGTAGCTATGGACACATGGATCGTACACAGCAATGGCACGGGATGCGAGCACTTCCTGGAAGACACCAAACAAAAAAGAATCGAAAAGCGCTCGATTCCAAAGGTCGTAATACTACGGTAACACAGGATTAGGCCGACGTAGCCTTGGCCATAAACTTGGCGACAAACTCGCGCTGGCCGACCGAGAGGCCCCACACCGGCGCGCCCTTGACGACGAGGCGCTTGAGCAGCGCAGCGTGCTCGCTCTCGGCCATGAGCTCTTTCCACGCGTGGTCTTCGTCGCCGGCGGCCGGGAGCGACGCCTTGACCGCGGTCCAGTGGTCCATGAGGACCTGGAGCTGCTGGAGATCCGACGGCTCGGCGCGTGAGCCGGGCTGGAACACGGTGTTCTTCTCGGACCGCGACTTGATCGAGCCGTAAAAGCCGCCTTGGCCTTCGGTCGGCTGGCCGCCGGAGTACGTCGTGAAGGCGGCGCGGAGCGCGACACGGCGCGCGGGGCCTCGGAGAACTGCGACGCGCGCAATGGACGAAGCAGCCGACGCGAGCATACTGTCGTTGCGGGTGTTAGATGGAGCTGCTCGAATGCACACGAAGAGCTCTGGGAATGTGGTGCAAACACCACAAGAGGAATCTTGGAGCGAGCGTACGCTACACTAGGTCGGATCCTGATTGGGCCCTACGATTGTGTGGGTTACACTATTTCAACAGAACTCAGGATTGATACATCATCAGATCTGAGGTGGAACAGTTGAATGAGGGGTAGGTTTCGTGTTAAGCAATCGCCATCAGGTTGTCACGGGCGCGTGGCTCTGACCCCAACGCGGGCGGATATTCAGCGCAGCAGCGCAAGTGAGGAGCTCCACGCGGCGGTCTCCCCACTCGCAGTCTCTCTCTGCTCACCATGGCCAAGAAGAACGCGAAGGCCGCGTCCAGCGGCACCGACAGCGACGCTGCGGCGGCCAAAGCGGCGTCCCCGGTCGCCACCTCGAAGAGCGCCAAGAGCGCCAAGAGCAGCAGCTCGCTGCTGTTTCTTATTCTCCCTGTCATCGTGGCGCTTGCTGGTGGCTACTATGCGACGTTCGTGATGCCACCGAGCGACAACGGCGTGCGCATTGTGAGCACGACGTCGACGCCGACGAACGAGACGGAGCCACTGCCGCCGATCGACATTGCATCGCCCGAGGTCGACCAAGTCGAGGCGGCGCGGGTCGAGCAGGAGATTGACGAAAAGTATCCGCCGCTCTTCAACAAGTACGAGAGCGAAATCGTGCACATTGATACGCAAAAGCTGCTGTCGCCTGCGCCGCAAGGCGCATGCCGTGCGTTTGATATTGTCGGCGACATTGTGAGCGTCGAGGACGCCATGACCAAGACCACAGACGAGCTTCGCAAGGACGGCGTTGTGTTCCTCATGCTCAACGGCGAAAGCAGCGGTCTCTACGTCAAGTGGGACGTTGCGGACGACTGTCTGCGCGAAGTCGCAATGCTCGCGGCCGAGCGCCTCGGTGCCGATGTCGATGTGCTCCAGAACGGCGTCAAGCTCATGACGCAAATGGGCCACCCAATTACGAGTGCTGCGCAGCTCGATCAAGACGCTGGTCGCATTGCCCACGTGCTGCTCGACTTTCAGATCTGGGTCTGGCCCGGTATCAAGGTCGGCCACGTGTTTGAGGTTGAGGGCTGCACGGTCAAGACGCTGTCGATGAGGCCGCGGGTGTTTTCGGTCGAGAACTTTTTCACCGAGGAAGAAGCGCAAGAGATTATGCGCCAGGGCATCAACCGCTTGGAGCGCTCGCCGGTCGATAGCCCCGACGCCCAGGACGGGTACCACTCGGACCGCACGAGCTTCACTGCGTTCCTCAAGGACAACCAGTTTACTCGCGACTTTCGCGTGCGCACGGCCAAGCTCACGCGCTTGCCGAGCCCAACGTTTGCTGAGCGCCTCCAGCTCGTGCGGTACGAAACCGGTCAGTTCTTCCGGCAGCACGAAGACTATTTCGACTCGAAAAAGTTTTTGCCGGTCGAGTCGATTGCCAATGACAACTACCGCAAGTGGACCGCGTGGGCGTCGGCCAAGATCAAGAAGCTCCACGCAAACGGCGTCGAGATCCCGCAAGAGTTCTTGGAGGGCAACGCCATGCACCCGAACGCCGACGACACGACGACGTTCCAGCACGCGCTTCTCGGTGCGTTCTTGGACGATGCCGAGCCCAACGACTTTTTCAAAGAGCACGCCGACGTGGCGTGGGGCACGTGGATCCGCGACAACTTGAACAACCGCGCGAACGACATTATCGGCCCGTTGCTCAAGGACAAGGGCTACATGCTGCCGCACATGATCAAGTCGTGGGAGAAGCGCACTGGTTTGCGCGAGCTCAAGTTTACGATCCCCAAACCGCCGGTCAGTGGCGTGTCGCAGTACTTTCGCTGGTTGCGCTGGGCAAAGGAGCGCGTGCAGGACCTCATGGACGAGAACCCCGAGTTTGTCCCGCCCCAGTTCCGTCCCACGGGCGTGGCTTACCCGACGTACAACATTCGGTTCCAAAACATCCTCGTCGACTACATCCTCGAAGACTACTCGGAAGAGTTCTTGACCGACAAGTTCAACGCTGAGTGGACCAAGTGGCTCGTCGACAACCGCGACTCCAAAGACGTTTTGTGGGAAGGCCTTAAGGTCACGCCGGACCTCTTTGAACTCGCGGTCACGGCGTTCAACAAGCGCGCAGGCGAGAAGTTTGCCTATGAGTACGTCAACATATGTGCCTCTGACGAAAGACATGGATTAACGTGCCCTTTTTTGACAGGATCCCCAAGCACGTGCAGCACTTTGAGCCGAACCGATTCGTGACGGTGTTTATGTACTTGAACGACTGCCCCGAAGGCGGCGAGACTGTGTTCCCGTACTCGAAAGAGCGCCTTGTGACCGACATCACTCGCGAAGGCATGCAAGAGTGCTCCGAAGGCCTCGCGGTCCCGCCGACGAAGCTCACGGCCGCCATGTTCTACGCGCAGACACCGCAGAACTTTCCTGACCGCGCGAGTCTCCACGGCGGCTGCCCACCAGCGCGTGGCACCAAGTGTACGTGGTGTGGATACTCGCAGAACAGACTTCGAGCACCAGAACTGATGTACTGTATTATGGTAGATGGCGCCAATGCGTTCACGTGGAATGCCGACGCGGACGAAGGCGCGAACGCGTGGGATCTCGGTTCGGATCTCAAGCGCAACCCCAAGGCCGACGCTTGAGTTCCTGGCCCAAGCGCGTGCGTAGTGCAAGTGGATCTGGATCATGGTGGATGTAATCGAATTGGACCTTGACGTTTATATGGACCTCTCGTCCCGTCCACAACATGTGTCCACATGTGGTCCAAATCGGGACCCGAACCGCAGGCTCTGCAGCTGGCCGTTGGGACCTGGTCACCAAGGCCTCTTTCATCAAACCGAGCCTCGTTGTTCTCAAAAGAAAACGAAGAGCTCCCCAGGGCATTATGAAGAGCTCCTAGTTTTGAAGGCTTCGCTTACTCATTGTGCCATTTTGTATGTAGGGGCTGACCTACGACGGGCGCATAGACACGCGCCACGCCGCGTCGCCTAAAAAATGCCGCGTTGTATGAGGGGGACCCTGGCGAACATCATTGCATGGAGCGTGTGACGCGATCCCCCTCTCTTTCTCTGTATGAAGCAGACGCTCTCGAATGGAAGGTCTCGTTTGTAAACGCAAGGGGGCGTCTACGGAGGGATTGGTCTACTAAGCAACCGAATGGCAGCGCTTGGGCTCTCATAGACAAAGAGCACGGCAGCGTGGCAGCCCCGCCGCAGCACGTGCAGCAGACTCACAGTCAATCACCACGATCTTCGTTTGGTGCGACCCGATTGCATGAAGAAGAACTGTGAATTCGCACGTAGTCCGACAACTCGATGTTGTGCTGTGACTGGAGCGTACACACTGTTGCGTGTTGCACGGCAAAGCTGGAAACATAAACTCGATGCGAGCCTTTTCCGTGTACCCACATCCCGACTTTTCTCGTCTCTGCCAAGCGAAAGGAACGATCGTACCGCAACGCTTGCGGCGGTCGTCGAGCAAATGTGCGGTTGTCTATTGATCAAACGACCTGGTCAGCCTCAATTGTATTAGAGAACTCACAGCAGCAATCGTACGCACTGACCTGGCCTCATTCAAACACCCATCTGCACTTGAAGCTCTTGACAATTCTCCCCCCACCCGAAGGTGCTGTCGACTTTAATGACGCACATCTGATGCCATTATTGTGCATTGGACGAGGTGCTGACGGATGACCACGACGAATGAAGTATTCACAATGCGTCAATTGAAGATGGCCCCCATGTTGGAATGACGACGAACGAATGTGCTGCCTCACGATGAACTGCAAGCCAACGCGCTCGAGCTCGAGTTGAACGGAGTTGGACTGGAGGCGACTGCATTGCAATAGTCATGTGTGTCGAAACGCCGGTAATATCAACTGAAGTGGTCGTGCTTGAGCTAGTTGACAGACTGCACATACCATGTATGAACAATATGAACACATTAGACAATGTTGACTGGCAATCGGCTGAACACCACCACATGCTCGGCCCGTTGGCCGGTATTGAATTGGCATTTCTGGGGCGAAGGAGGCGAGTGCGTTAAACGGAGCGACCAAACGTAAATGACACCGACCGCCCAGCCGTATCGCGTCGACACGCGGCAGCAGCAAGGACACATAACGGCAGAAACGAGAGCGAGCAAAGCAGCGCTGCAAGAACCCAGCGACACGATACGCTTCCGTTTTTCATTTTCGTAAACGCGCAAAGGACGCAGCGTGCTGGACGTGCGCCTATTACGCCGTGCGATACGAACCCTTGGGGATCCAGAACGCAACACTTTGTGGCTGAGACATCCAGAGTACCGTACTAAACCGATGAGTGGCCTGGCGACGACGGTTGGTCAATTGAACTGCCGAAGCGGTAACCACTTGGCTGCAAGGACGCCGGATGGATGACGCGCTCGCGTGGCACGCACGCCAGCCGCAGTACCGCGTTCGTTCCGATAGGTCCGCTGACCGAGGGCAGGGGTTCGGAATCCGCTGGATACTGCCAAGAACATGCACTGGCAAAAGGCACTGACTCGCAGTCACTGGTCCGTCGTGGTTCAGGATTCCCGGGCTTTCCAGAGTTTTCCAACCTTTGTTTGCTTAGAGTGAAGTTACCGACCGACCGTACGGCACCATCTGAACCCCAATCCAAATCCCAACTGATGCCGCGCCACAACGCCGACGACCATTCTAAATGTAAAACCCACGGATCCGACGCTGACCATCAAACCACCGTTTTTACCGCCAAATGTAGTGCTCGTCAGCATCTGATTGGTCGTCCGTTGCCATTGTGTTGAGAGTTTCTGCCTGAGCCTGTGGACCTTATCTCATGCGAATTGCGTATAATAGCCGTACGCTTTCGTGCGATCACCACTGGCATCGATGGACTACGTAAGGGTCCATGACGCATGGTTCGCGTCAACTGCAGCACTTCGCTGCAGGAAGTTGTCGCGATCTTGTTCCGAACAAGATGAACAGCATCGGTGGCTCACATTAGATTCGATGGGCAGGACGTCGCGTACTGATATTTCGGAATTCCACGAAGTTCGCTTCCAGCGAGTTTGTGGCTTGGAAATTTGAGATCGTCATACCGTAGGACGTTTGGAGTCCATTCATTGGCTGAAATACTCACTTGCCGTAATCCTTTTACCCTGCGCGTGAAGTGGAGTTTGGGCGTTGAGTGGACGGTTGTTCCAATAAAGTTTGACAGACTTCGATGACCGTTTCACGCGTTGTTCGACCGTAGCCTTCGTGCAACCCTACCCCTTTTCCACCCGTGCTGGCTGGTGTGAAGAGGTGAAAGCGCCAATTGGCACAAAGAAACGCGCCGCTGCGGGCGCAGAGCCAAGTGCGGGCCGGAATCCCTCGCTCGAGTGACGTGCTGAGTGCGCGCAGTGTCTCAGGCAGTCACGGCCAAGTCGGGTGCGCTTGGCTCGGCGGCTTTTTCGGCAGCATGGACGCGACTGTGTGTCCCATCACTGCGACCCATAAGAACTTCTGCCGCCAGTCGCGTGCGCCGTCCACGTCTCCGAAGCCATCGCCGCCGAGCAGCAGAAAAATCTTCAACTGCGAAATGCCAGCGTGCCACACGCGAGACGCAATCGCGCCGAGTCAGGCACAGCGCGACCAGCAAGTTGAGAAAGATCCCAGCACGCCGCGGCGTCTCGGACTCGCGCACCGCTTGGAACAGTTGGAGTTCCAGCCATTTCTCGAGTCACAGGACGCAGATAAAGCCATTGCGACGCGTGCTCGCATCCGCTTGTCCAACAGCACGCAATCAATCGAGAAAACCCAGACGACGTCCATGACGCTACAGAGCCGCGCTGCGGCGACAGCAACGTTTCAGCAGGATATAGCCGACGTGGCCTTGCTTCCGACGGCAGCTCAGTGGGCCGCTGGATCCCACGCGCTCGCAAGCGCGCGGTTGCTCATGTGGGGCCAAGCCAGACAGCAACAACAGCAGCAAAGCGCGCGACCCGAGGACCACCCGGCGCCCACACAACCACCACTGCACGGACCCCATAACGCGCGGTTTCCACCATTTCACGATGCGCGATCGCACCCAAGTACGACAAGGACGAGGGCCCACAGCATGGAGAATCAGCTAGCGTCGGCGGCCGGTCACGGTGAAGAGAAGTCGGAAGATATGGAGATCGACGTGCTGCTCGACGACGCGTCGCTCGACATGCTTGTGACCACACTTGCGCGCGAGACTGCCCGCATTGAAGCAACAAGTGGCGTGAGCAGACATAGTGTCCTCCGCCAGAAGATCCAAGACGTCAAACAAGAGGACAGACATGATGAAGAGAACCAGCGATCGGAGCAAGACCATGGCGATGATTCCGACTTGTCGTCGGCCGAGTCGTCGAATCCCTCGACACCGTCCACGAGTTCCAGCAAGTCGGGTCCACGGGGAAAGGCCAAAGCCAAGCGCGTGCGACGCGCGTGTGTCGTGCCAGGCTGCGGCAAGCGGTCGCGATCGCTCGGTCTCTGCATTGCGCACGGCGGTGGTCGCCGCTGCGTCGTCGCTGGGTGTGACAAGAGCTCGCAGGGTGGAAACCTTTGTATCAAGCACGGAGGCGGTAAGCGCTGCAGCGTCGAAGGCTGTGACAAGGCGGCCCAGACCAACTCGCTGTGTAAAGCCCACGGCGGCGGTCCGCGCTGCCAGTATGGGGACTGCCAAAAGAGTTCGCAAGGCGGCGGCTTTTGCCGCCAGCACGGCGGTGGCAAGCGGTGTGCATTCGAAGGCTGCATGAAGGGCACGCAACGGGGCAGTTACTGTGCGTTACACGGCGGCTCGCGGCTTTGCGTCGTCGACGGATGTCGCCGGAACGATCGCGGCGGTGGCTACTGCGCGCACCACGGCGGTGGGCGACGGTGCACGGTGCCCAACTGCACACGCCCGTCGCGTCGGAACGCACTGTGCTCAACGCACCTTCGCGTGCTCGGCGCGAACGGTCACAACCTCGAAGAGCTCAACGAATCGATCGACCAAGGCATTAGACGGACGTTGGCGTCGCGATCGACATCGCCGTCGCTCTCGCCATCGCCATCGCCATCGCCGTCTCCATCGTCTGCACTCGAGCGCCACACGCGCTCGATGCTTCGATAAGTGTCTCTTCCCGCCTCCAAGACGCATCCCCTAAGTATCCATCTGCATGTTCTCAAAGTTCGATGTCGTTCTGCGGTCATAATAACGCGCGTGGTAGAGAAGAGCACGTCGGCCGACTTTACCGCCGACAACTCAGATCGCATGCGCGTGGCGCCGTGTTAAATTTTCTGGGATTTCTTTCCGCGCTGCTGGGTTTCTTCTGCCTGGGTTTTCTGTCTACTGCGGCATGCGCTCCTATCCCATGGAATTCTTGGCGGCGCATATTCGCCTCGTCGCGTGCGTATCTTTAGCCCCTCCGTGTTGCGTGCGCGGTTTAGCAAAATGCTCATAACCCAATCAGCACGCTCGCCATCACGCAAGTCGGATCATGCATTTTCAAAGGCATTTCGCTACACTGCATTTCGACGCGATTGAGATGACCACGCACAGGTAAGAATGAGTGAATGAACGAATGAACTAACATGTTCTCTAACATGTGGGACTGAAAGTCTGCGCTTCGAATGAAGATGACCAAGGTGAACTGCTACAAGACCCTTTTTCCCTCGAAAGGCGAGTTGACCGAGCCAAAACCACGACCACGATGAAGGCGAATGGAGATCTCCATGGCTGTCGTTATCAGCGAAGATAACGTCGCACGCGAGAAGCGCGATTTCCGGTGGAGCGAGGCGCGTGGAAACGGATAAGAAGACAGCGTACAGCGTACGATGGCGCTTCCCGAGCGTATCGTATCGTGGGGTGATGCGACCGACGATACGTATTACGCTGAAGCCGTCGTTGCCGATGATGACGAAAGGTTTGCCTAATCTAGTGGACGGCGTTGGATAATGCACCCAAATGCGTTGTAGAGTTCTGACGACGCGTGCGCCACGGTAACGAGTGTGGATCGGACACGGCGACCAGGATTAGACGCAGCCGGATGTTCCAGAGCTCACGTTGCATGCGAGTCGGATCTGATCGAACGTCGAACAGGTGATTCCGGGAGCACGAGGACCGACACCACGCGGTCGATTCGCACACATACAGCAGCACTATCGAGCAACAGACCAAGTCAAGCTTGCTACGGACGCCACACGCGAACCATTGTCGTGGATTGGGCGTTTTGGACGATCGCAGAGGCAATCGAGGTTGACACGGTTAACCAACTGCGAAGTGAACCTATACGAATCTTCACTGTACTGGGAGAACGTTCGTACTGTTTCCAACGTTTCTACTAATCAGTCCGTTCCGGTACAATATCACTGGCAATATCCCGGTTCGCGTGTATCACCAAACGTCGGCGGTGGATTTCCCGCCGATCGCTGATCGCGCCGTCGCCGTCCACGCCCTCTGCCCTTCTCGTCGTCCTTTCTAGCGCATGGCCACGAGCGCCACTGCAGCGTCCGCTGTCGACGCGCGCGCACGGGACCTACGCGAGTGCGCGACGCGGCGCTGGCTCGTGAAAGACGAGCTCGTGTTTCTCTTGCTTCATGAGCAGCAGCAAACGGCCGTGCCGTGTCTCCATACGCTCCAGTCGCGACCGCCGAGTGCGTTTTCGTTCATAGATGTGTTGTGGACCGTCGTAGTGAAGGACTCTTGTGTGGGGCAGGCGGCACGTTGCTGTTTTACGACACGACCCAAGTTGCCGACTTCAAGAAAGATGGCTGGCGATGGCAAAAACGCAAGGACAACTCTGGACGCGTGCGTAGATGAGGAGGTTTAGTACCGTCATTTAAGCGACTGACGTTGGGGTGCAGGTCCGTGAAGACCGCGCGAAACTCGTGATCAATCGCGAAGTGATTATCCTCGGAACGTACGTGCACTCGGCCGAGATTCCCGTACGTATATCTGTTGTTTTCGCTCAGTGGTGGTCTTCAGTCGCTCAACGCTGTGCTGCTCTCAGACATTTCACCGTCGAAACTACTACCTCCGCGACTCGAACCAGAACGTCATGCTCGTGCATTACTTTGACGAAGTGAACAAGACCGACCCGTCCATGGGAGCCCTCGTGCCGCCCAAATCTCAGCCGCTGCCACGGAATGTGGCTTCAATTCCACCCATGGCATTAGCGGTGACGACGCCACCGATGGGTGGTGAGAAGACGACACTGCCATTTCTCAAGACGACTGCTCAGCCGCCGACGACCTTGCTGTTCTCTCCATTCCCTGCCCTTAAGATGGATCCAGACAACGACGCGCACCACTCGAGCGACGTAATCATGACAGGTGTGACTGGAGAATCACGAAATGCTGCCCTCGATCGTTTGGCTAATGCTACTCGTGGCTAGAATGCTTTGCTATAGACAACGACCAAGCCTACTACGCCAACCAAACAGGAGACTCGAGCACTTCCCAGCTCTTCCCATCGTTTGAAGACGATGAAACTCTGCTATCCGACTTGTCGAGTCTGTTGTCCCCAATTGCATCTTCCACATCTCACAATGGCGCTGTGGGTGTGAACACACCGCTTTCAGTATCCCTCGTCGAGATCTCCGATTTCTCGCCTGGATGGGACTTCGTTGAAGGCGGTGCCAAGATTCTGCTCTGTCTAGCATCACCAATCGTGTTGCCCGACTCATCCAACTCGGGTGACATCTTTGTCCAGTTCGGAGACTTATCACGGACGCCGGCTGAGCGGATCTCCGATACGGTTCTTCGCTGTGCAGGTTTGTACATGCTGCTATTGAGACATGAGATGTTTGCTTATTCATTTTGGGTGTGTAGCGCCTCGCGCGATATTTGCGGGAGCTGTTGATCTCTTCGTCTGCCGCTGTTCTTCCGCTACATCTTCCGACTGCGTACCGATTTCCACTTCCCGTCGGTTTGAGTACAAGAACATTCACACGTCGCCAGCGCCAGCTCCTATGCTTGTTAGAGAGGACGTGATGGCCCAAGTGAACGCGTTGCCAGACATCCATACCAATGGAGCCAGTAGCGGAGGAAAGCGAGGACGATCTCCAGGGCCAGAAAGTCGGTTACACCACTCTGGGCCAAAGCCGCCTGATGGGCGACGATGGAGTAACCCAGACTGCAGTAATTTGTCGGCATTTGTCGACACGGGCTGTACGTCTATTGTCTATTCTTTCATTTGTTCGCACATGGCGGCGACTGACACGTGTTTTTGTCCAGTGGATGAGCGTCAATGCAAGATCCGCGTCGTTGAACGCCTTGCTGAGTTTCAAGATGCCATTCGAACGACTGCAACGAGCTCAGTGCACGACACTCAAAATGAACAACAGCTGATCTCGAGTACCGATCAAAAATCCATGAATGAACACGGCACACTGAATGTGGTCGACACTTCCATTCCCAACTCCGCACTCGATGACGGTGTCATTGAAGCGCTGAGTGATCAAGATCTCGAGTCGTTGTCGGAACAACTGATCGAGAACGTCGTCCGGCAACTCGTTACCGTTGCGCATACCAGTGATGAACTCCTTGACGAACTGAATTCGCTCGATGAGACGGGACTGAGCTTGCTGCACTATGTGAGCTTCTACAACTACTCACACCTCATCCCGTTGCTGCTATCGCACGGAGCACAAGTGAACCAGCAGAGCACGCAAGGACAGACGCCACTTCATCTCGCCGCGGGTTGTGGACACGAGCAAGTCATCGTTAAGCTATTGGAGGCCGGCGCAGAAGTATTCTCCCTTGACTTTGACGGATTTACGCCAGCGGAGCGAGCCGAAAAGTCTGGTCATGTCGAAGTGGCCCAGCGATTACGAAAGTGTATGGGGGAGTCAAGCGACGGGCATGGTTCTTTCGAGACCGAGATCACACACGACAGCGTGTGGGACGATTCAATGGAAGACATGGATATTGACGGCGAGAGTAGCGGGTTCGGTAGTCTGCATTCGTCTCAGGAACGATACTCGTTGACCACGGAGACAACTAGTGTGGAAGGTGAGGCGGACGGCGGATTCGACCATCATGGCAGCATTTCGTCATCTCGCACGGCATCATATGTGCGTGGATCTTCTTGCATCGCTGGGATTCATTCCATTGTCTAACCATTTGCTGGTATGTTAGGTTGGAGAGAATCAGGAGCACAACAGGAAGCTTCTCCTTGGAGCATTCTCAACCATGAGTCTCCATGACAAGTGCGCTTTGTCACTGAGTATTTCGCGGGATTTGGCGTCGTCTTCAAACACAAACGCCAAACGTCGCGGGAGCAGTATTAGCGAAGAGGGCGTAGCTGCATTCATGGCCGGAGGCTCAAGTTCAGCTTCTTCGCCCTCGAAAGGTACGGAGTTGCTCGGTATCACTGCTCCAGCCTGTGCTACCAGCAGTGAGAATGAACCGATGCGCGATACGGGTGTGAAGAGCGTCATTGCCGATAACGAAGAGAACTTGAACAAGCTTGAGGCTGCCATGGAATTGATGGGACCCGATGAGATCCAGTCGCTCGAAGAAGAAGCGCGCGTGATCCAGCATAACGTTCGCGCTTGGCTCCTTCGCCGAAACTGTCGCAATATGCGCGAGACGACCAAGCGGCTCCACGAGGCCGCCAAGAGCATTGAAGACCAGCAAAAGCAGCAGGAAGAGCAGCGTATGCAAGAGGTCGAGCGTCATTTTATGTCCCAACAAGAGCTTTCGGAGCGCGAGCGAGCTGCTGTGACAGTCCAAGCTGCTGCGCGATCGATGCTTGCTCGAAAGAGCTTTCTTCAGACTCGCAACGTTACCATCAAAGTACAAGCGGCGACGCGCGGTGTGCTATGCCGAAAGAACTTTGCGCGCATGAAGACGCACGCGCTGGCGTCACTGGTGATTCAGCGGAATGTGCGTGAGTGGCTCTCAAAGCAGCCACCAGGCGGTCCATCGGCTGATACCGACAATGGCCACACAGCACCAGGCATTGCGACGGTTTCGCCATCGATCGTCCACCAAGAGAGCGAGCGCGACGACGACAAACACGAACTACTCGACGACGATGATGCGGCCCTTGTGCATGAACTGAACGCTGTGTTTGACGCACCAGCGATGGATCCGTTCCTCGCGCCATGAGGGCGAAAGCCTTGTCTGTAACTATTTATCTGCTGGAGTTTCGCCTGCAAACAAGACACGCTTGATCATCATCATCTCCACACGACTCTTGTTGTCTTGCACAGATGCATTGGTTTCTACTCCTACGCGTGCATCTACTCGGCCAGCTCCTCGCCGTCCTCACCCGTGTACCGGAAAAAGCCCTCGATCGGCGGCGTCCACGTCGCGAAGCCGCGCTCCTCGGGCATCGGCGCATCGTCGATTTCGAGCGCTTCCTGCTGCAGCTCGGCGGGAAGCGCGTTAATCGCAGCCCACTTAAGGTCGATCTTGGTCTGCAAATCGCGCATGTAGTGGTTGTGTCGGATCGTGCTCATTTGGTTAAAGCGGCGACCAATCTCCTGGAAGCGCTGCTTCTCTTCGTCCGTGAACGGCTCCCTAAACACACCACCACCGCCATCAGTATGGTATAGAACTCATACGCAAAGAGAGACTGGGACGCACGCTTCGGGGTAGCGCCCGCGCACCGTGCGCAGCATGAGCTCAAAGTTGGCGTCTTCCGGCGATTTCTTGCCCTTCTTGGCGGCCTTCTTCTTGCCGGGCGTCGCAAAGCCGCGCGTCGCGAGCGTCACGACCGCCGCGGGGACCGCTTGCGTCACCGCCTTGCTCTGCACGAGCGCGCTGCGCGCTGTCATTGCCATCGCCATTGCCGTCGCCATTGCGCCCTGCGTCTTGGAGCTGCTCGCTGCGAATCGATCTCACCCACACAAGTGCACGGTTGGTATTTTCAACCAATAAGAAACAAGCACCTTAAGTACGATATCGACACACACTAAGTACGCATTAATGTAGCCATGTCGAGGACTATCTCGGCTCAGGCGCCTTTCGCCTCCGCACTGGTGAGTTCGTGGAGCGGAATCTCGGGAACGGTTGTGCCTCAAACACAGGGGGGTACTGACTCGGAGTAGCCTCGTCCCAGAACGACACGGGCGGACCGCTGGGCGGAGGCATGAACGGCGGGAAGATTGCAGGGGCGGAGGGCGGCGATGCCGACCCGCCTCCGCTAGTGGGATGCCGGGCGTGGTCGGGAGTATAGTAGTATCGCGACGGCGGCCCCGTTGGTGACGGTGCTAATGATGCATCCTGGGGGAATGGGACGCTCGGAAACACGGGAGGGTTGTCTCGCGGTGGAAGGTAGTATCGCACAACTTCACGCGGATCGGTGCGCCAGAGCGACGCGTCGGTCCATGGCTGCGACGGCACCGCCACGATCTCGCGCTGCTCGTTGAAGTCCCAACCAAAGAGCGATGCTGTCGACGCGTACATGTGCTGGAGGTGCCATTCGAGCTCGGCGTCTTCGTCGCGTCGTCGGTGCTTCTCACGGGGGCGGCGGCGGCATCCTAGCTCGCCTGCTTCGATCGTCATCTTGGGCTCCTCATTGTCATTGTCAAACCCGTCGACAATGTCTTGCCATGGGATGTGAATGATGAAGTCGTCGAGTTTGCGCTTCCCCGACACTGGGCTAAAGAGCTCCCCAATGGACGAAGCGGGTTCAAACGCGGGAGCATGGGGATTGAGGCGGTTGATAGCCTTGGCCACCGACTTGACAGGGCTTGAGGGGCCCGACAGGTCGGCGTCTTCAGTGCTACACTCGCTCTGCCACGTCATTTCTTCCGCCACAACGTCTGCGCTTTCTTCCATGTCGGGCTCGCTCTCCGAGTCCGAAGGAGCGTCGTCCACCATCGACACAGTCGGCGCCATCGGCTCCACCATCTTTGCCGCCCTGAGTTTCTTTTTCTGCTTTTTCTTTTTCTTCTTCTGGCTCTGCCCTGAAAACGGCACGTCTGCACTGCTGCTGGCGTTGGCTTCGCGCGACGCCTCCAAGAGCAGTGCTACCATTTGCTCGGTCGCTTGCTTCTCCAAGTGCGCGACATAACTCCGCAGCATCAACTGCTCCACGAGCATCGCAATCAGTCGCTCATAGTCTTCCCACGTGTTGATGACTTCGCTCTCGGCGACAAACAATGCGCGAAACTGCGCGTCCGACAGCACATGGATCGTCGCAACAAACCCGTGGAGCACGGCCGTCACGAGCGCAAACATGTGGTCGACGTCTTCCACGAGCTCCGTCTTGACCGTGAGGATGCCCGTGCCAATGTCCATAAACTCCATGGCCTCGAGCAAGTCGTACGTGCGCTCGCTGTCACTCGGTGCCATGGTATCCGACGACGCGCTCGCTGGTGCTGTGGATGCAGCTACATGCCCTTCAGTGCTGCTGTTATTGCTATTGGGTGTCACAGCGGTTGTTGCCCGAGTCGTCCCGGCCTTGAGATGGCGCTGCATGAGCCCGACGCAGAGCAGACTGAGATTCAGCTTGTAGAGCTGCTTGACAATGTCCGGATCGTCGACCATGAGGATCTGCAGGCGCTCAGCGATTGTGAGCGCTTCCCAGTACGCGCGGACGCTGGCGCGCGTCGCCACGTGCTGTTTACTGTTGAAGTTCCCCGCGGCCTCGGTCGTCGCCGTTGGCTTTACGCGCTTGCGCGAGCGCACCAGCGCCAATGGCGCTTTGACAACCGACGTTGCATCGTCAGTGCGCGCTGCGACGTAGCTCTTCCACACAGGAGCTACAGTATCACCTCCTTGAGTACCACGTTGTCTCCACTACGAGCGCTATGACCGTACCGTCGACATTCGCGCTCGCTCGTCGAGCGGGCGCCATGGAAACAGAGAAGGATTGGCCACGCCACCGGGTTGATGCTGGGAGCTGAAGGGGTACCGTCACGCAGGAGATGGGCGTCACGTTGACTACCCGGAAGTCGAATGGCCACAATCGAAAACCTTTGATCGAAGATTCGAACAGCATTATGCCATTTTGCGGTGGATACTTTGTCCATTGTTGGGTCAAAAATTAAACAATACACCATATTTTGACATATCTGCAGACGTTTCACCGTATAATGATACAAGTGCGGCATTGTTGTACTGACTACCTGGTAGTCTGGATCTCGTCGCATTGGTTTTTGGCGGGAGCAAAGCACTGAGACCGCCATGGCCGACGTACATCAAAAGCGCGTCGCGCAGCGTCTAAAGGAGGCGTGTGAAGAGACAGCGCGCCAGGCCATTGCCGCAACGACCGAGACAGGGCAGGCCTCGCGCGTGCACCACAAGAACGCCAAGTTTGGCTCGCGGAAAGAGGCCATGGCCGCCAAGGTGCGTCGGCCAGTCGGTTTGGTACTGTAGTATCCACGACGCTAAGCATGGACTGGTCTATGTGCTTGACGCAGATTGCGGCTGCGAAAGCCAAGCGCGAAGCTGCCACGAGCGGCTCATCAGGATCGTCGAGCAGCGCCACCAGGTCTGCGACGTGAATATAGCACGCCACCGTTTGATTCCCACTCGTGTTGCGCGACCACGAGCGCATGGCCCACACACACAGCTGGGGAGAGAATGATTGCGTCTTGGTCGTCGTGTTTGCGACCGTTTTGTTTTGTTGCGGCGAGAAGTAGGCATACCCCTTCGTTCGCATTCGGCTCACCAGAGTGATGGTCTTCGTGTCTCTTTCCCAAAGCGGCCTGATCTTTGGCACAAGTCTTATTGTGGCATGGCCGTCAACACGGTGCTGCCGACGGCACCGCAATCGCCCGCGACTATGACGCGCCGCGCTCCACCAAAGTCCCCCAGCGTCACGCGCGCACTCCTGCACAAGAACTACGTCGTCAAGAAGCGCCATCCGTTTGCAACCGTGAGTGAGCTCCTCAATCCGCTCCTCTGCATTCTCCTCTTTGCGTTTCTCAAGACGCTCGATCCGGACCTCGATATCCCTGCGGGCTGGGCTACGACGAGCGCCAACAAAACCGCTGGCACGAGCAACACGACGGGCTCGCACTGGAACCTCTTTGCGGTCTCGGATCTCCTCAGCGATCTCAACTCAACGATCGCGAATGCGGGCTTGTCGGGCGTCAACACGTCGGCCACGTCGCCAGCGTCGCCCCTCAATGGCACCATACCGCTGCTGACGTCGGGCGCATCGTCGCCGCTCGCGCTTCTCTCGCTCGTGTCGCAGCTCCGCGCCCCGCGGTTCTACTTTACCGAGACGACGATGCCCGGGCTCTTGCTCAACCTCGCGCTCCAGTCGCTATCGGAAGCGAATCGCTTGGACGAACTGAGCCAGCGCGATTTGGTTCTGTGCGTCGCCAAGTTTATGCTCCTCGGGTTCACGAGTTTAGATCCATTGTCGCTGTACTACCTCCCAACCGAGTGCCACGGCAAAGTCGTGCCGTACAAACTCGCCATTGCGCCCGATACGCTCTACACGCGGCAGTATATGAGCGCCGTCCTCGACGCGTGGTACCCGCGGTTACCACTGGTTACGCCGATCCTGGGCGTGTCGCCATTGACGACGCCATCGTTTAGTGACTCGCGTGTGTTTTTCGCCAACGAAAGCGCGTTCGAAGCGTACCTCGCGAGCGACGGGTACGGTCTCGACCTCGACCACCCGAAAATCTATGCTGCGATTACGTTTCAAGACTTTCCCAACGAATCCGCCGTGATAGGCGACGTCGCGGGCCATGATATGGCGTTTGCGATCCGCATGAACTCGACGTTTACGGATACCAACTTTCCCAACAGCGTCCCGCGCACGATCAGTCGGCGGTTCAACACCAACAAGTACGTGCGGTCGGTCAAGTCCCAGAACACGATGGTGTACGCGACGCGCGGGTTCCTGACGCTCCAGACCGCAGTCATGCGCGTGCTCAACTGCCTCCCGCCGTGGGATCCCGAGAACCTCCGCGTCCGCGATCTCGACGTTTGCCAGCTCTCGCTCTCGACCATGAACGACACGAGTCCTGAGGCTGACACGCGTCTGCTGAAGCAGCTGGAAAACGATTTGATCCTTGGAACGCTCTTGCGCGTGCTCTCGGGGCTCGGCAGCGTCGCGCTCGACGCGCTGGCCGACCCAAACCTCCTCACGCAGTTTGGCAACAACTCTGCCGCGATTGCCAAAGCCATTGAGACGCTGTCGTCGCCCGAGCTCACAGTCGCTCGCATCCCTGACAGTACCAAGCGCACGCTCTTGCGCGTGCTGCGGCAAGCGCCGCAACCGTTCCACGGCGCATCGGTCTTTATGAGCCCGATCGAAGCGTTTCACTATGGCGGCTTTTACGACAAGGTCCGCGTCGTGTTTCCCGTGCTCTTTATTCTCTCGTATCTCTACGGCGTCTCGCGCGTGATTGTTGCGCTGCTCATGGAAAAAGAGACGCGGTCGCGCGAGTTTATGAAAATCCTCGGGATCCACGACGTCCAGATCATCGCGACGTGGCTCGTCACGTACCTCGAGCTCTTTTGTCTCGCGTCGATCCTCCAGACGGTCGGCGCCTCCGTTTTGCTGTTTACGCACTCGAGCGGGCTCTTGCTCTTTGCGTTCTTTTTTACCTTTGCACTCAGCAGCTTTGGCTTTGGGTTTCTGGTGTCGACGGTCTTTAGTCGCGCGCGCGCCGGGTCGTTTGTCGGCATGGGGCTCTTCTTCATGATGTTTTTCGTGTCGTTTTCGTTCAAAGAAAGCTCGACCGAAGCTGCGCGGACGCTCAGTTGCCTCCTATCGCCCGTTGCGCTGTCCCAAGGCGTCAGTATCATTGCGCAACTGGAAGCCATTGGCATTGGCGTCAACTTTGCGAATGCCGACGACAACATTGGCGGCTTTCGGTTCATCTCGGCCGTGTACATGCAGCTTCTCGACTTTGTGCTGTACATGATTATGGGCTGGTACTTGGAAAACGTCATGCCCAAGGAGTATGGCGTCTCGGAGCGGTGGTACTTTCCGTTCTCGCCCTCGTACTGGCGACGTGGCCGGCGGCGGCGCCGACCTCCAGCGCCTGAGACCGACGAGACGACAATCGCCATGCTCGAGACCAACTGTGTGGAAGAGCCCGTGCCGCTCGAGCTCAAGCAGCAAGAGACCGACGACCGCGCGATCGTCATTCAAAGGCTCCGCAAGGTGTTTTCCGTACCCGGTGGCTCCAAAGTCGCGGTCCACGGTCTTGATTTGGCGCTGTATGAAGGGCAGATCACGTGTCTTCTCGGGCACAATGGCGCAGGCAAGACGACGCTCATGTCGATGCTCACGGGCATGACGCCGCCGACGTCTGGCGACGCGCGCATTCGCGGGGCGTCAATTCTCGACGGCATGGCCACGATCCGCGAGTCGCTCGGGTACTGTCCGCAGTTTAGCGTCGTGTACCCCGAACTCACGGTCGAAGAACACTTGGCGTTCTACGCGCGCGTGAAGCAAGACCACTCGAATCCCCACGGCGGCGCCGACAGCATCGACCGCATGATTCGCGACGTTGGACTCGTCGACAAGCGCCGCGTCCAAGCGCACGCGCTGTCGGGCGGCATGAAGCGCAAACTGTCGCTCGCGATTTCGTTCTTGGGCAACAACCGCGTCGTATTTCTCGACGAACCGACGTCCGGCATGGATCCGTACAGCCGCCGCAGTACGTGGGAGCTCATTCAGCGCCACAAGGCGGGGCGGATTATCATTTTGACAACGCACTTTATGGACGAAGCGGATCTCCTAGGCGACCGCATTGCGATCATGGCCGACGGCGAGCTCCGGTGCGTCGGGTCGTCGCTCTTTCTCAAGCAGCGCTACGGCGTCGGGTACCGGCTGAGTTTTGTGGTCTCTCAAGCGACGAAAACGGATGAGCAGGCGTTTGTGGCGCTGGTCCAGCAGTTTGTCCCATCGGCTCGCCTCGCGACCGACATTGGCACGGAGCTCACGTTCCAATTGCCGTTCGAAGCAGCCGGCGACTTTCCCGCTCTGTTTGACGCAATCGACGAGCGCAAAGCCGCACTGGGGATCATGAGCTACGCCATCAGCGTCACGACGCTCGAAGAGATCTTTCTCAAAGTCGCCGAAGCGCGCACGCCAGCCGTTCATGGAGATACGAAACTGGAGCTAAAGCTCCGCGACGTGGTCGCGGATCCCAGCCGCGAAACGCAACGTGCGACGCACAATCGCGTCGTGTGGTTTTTCATCCAAGTGCGCGCGCTCTTGCTCAAGCGACTCTTGAGCGCGACGCGCGACCGCGCGATGCTCTTCTACAGCACGCTCTTGCCGATTGTCATTCTCTTTGCGGGGCTCTCGGCCTTGCGCCTCAGTCTCTTTATCAAGAACGACCCGCGTCTCGAGCTCACGACGCTGAACCAGTACGACCTCGGGGCCCTCACGCCGCTCCCTGTCGCCTGTGTCTACGCCGGCGGCCATGGCGACGCTTCTGACGGCTGGTGCGACGCCACGCTCCGGTTGTTTCCAGACGCCCAGCCGTCGCGCCTCGACGTAGAGCCGATCGTGTACGACGGTGCGGTCTCGCCCAGGGTCTTTAATCTCTCGTACGTCGCCCCAACGATCGCGCCAAACGACACGACGGGGTACTGTCTCCGGTACGCGCAGCTCGCGTTTGAGCGCGGGTACGCCAAAGACTCGGAATCCATGGCGCCGCTCCCAACGCAGTCGCCTGTCTTGGGCCAGAACGGCGGGTTCGTGCTCCAGGCATCGGCTTCCAATCGCGTGCTCGCGTACAACCTCATGATCAACTCGTCGACAGTGCACGGCGCGCCGACGTACAAGGCGCTCGTCGACCAAGCGATCCACAATTTCTTGCTTGGGAACTCGACGTCGTTCAAGCGCATTCGCGTCGCGACGCATCCGTTCCCGCTCTCGTTCAAGACGCGGTCGATCTTTGGGTCGTTCCTCAGTCTCCCGGCCGTCATGTTTGTGCTCATTGCGTTCACGTTCATCCCCGCAGCCATGATGCCGTTCCTCGTGAAAGAAAAGCAGCACGAGAGCAACGCGCGGCACCAGCAACTGCTCTCGGGCGTCTCGCTTCCGGCCTACTGGCTCGCCAACCTGCTGTTCGACTTGCTGCTCTACGTCGTGCCCATGGTCGTGGCCATTTTGCTCCTTCGGTTCTACAACATTTCGTCGTCGCTCAGCGGCAGCAACGTCGATTCCAAGACGTGCACAGCGTGCACGCGCGACGTGCCGCAAGCCGTCGTCGCGCTCTTTGCGCTCTTTGGCACGGCGATCGCGCCGTGGACGTACGCCATGTCCCACATGATGCACGACGCTGGCGCGTGCTTGCTGTACACGGTCATGCTCAACTTTGTCTTTGGGCTCGTGCTCTTGCTCACGAGCTACTCGCTCGACTCGCTCGACTCGACGCACGCCGCGAACCAAGTGCTCGTGTTTCTCTGGCGCTTGTCGCCGCTCTTTTCGCTCGCGAACGGACTCTTGCGCGTCATTATCGCCGACATTGAAGCGCTCTTTGGGTTCAATAGTGCGCCCCTGAGTGCGTTTTCGTACGACATTGCCGGCTACGAGATTGCGTACTTGGCGATCGAAGGGCCCGTGTTCTTTGTCGTCGCGTTGGTCGTCGATATGATCAAGACCGGCGACCTCACGCTCTGCGGTCGTGACGTGCGGGTCGTAACCGAGACGTGGCGGCAATGGCTACGGCGTGGAACAAGCAAGACCCGAGACCGAGAAGCGGAGACGCTCGACAAGTTATTGGCGGATGACCAAGACGTGCGCGCTGAGCGCGACCGTGTGCTCCACGGGTCTGGCGACAACGACGTTGTCCAGCTCCGCCAGCTCTCCAAGACGTACGCCAACGGCAAGCAGGCCGTGACCGACCTCACGTTTGGCCTCGGGCGCGGCGACTGCTTTGGGTTCTTGGGGATCAACGGCGCCGGCAAGACCACGACGCTCAAGATTCTGACGGGCGACCTCTTTCCGACGCGTGGCTCGGCGGTCCTCAACGGCTTTGACATTGGTCGCGACCGCGCGCGCGTGCGCGAGAGCATTGGCTACTGCCCGCAGTTTGACGCGCTCCTCGATCTCTTGACCGTGCGCGAGCACTTGGAACTCTACGGGCGCCTCAAAGGGTTTAGCGGTGCAGCGTTAAACAAGACGGTGCGTCGCCTCATCGCACAGTTTCAGCTCGACGCGTTTGAGCGGAAACTCGCGGGCAGTCTGAGCGGCGGAAACAAACGCAAGTTGTCGGTCGCGATCGCAATGCTCGGGTCCCCAGCGCTCGTGTTTCTCGACGAACCGTCGACCGGCATGGACCCGTTCTCGAGGCGGTTTCTGTGGGACCTCATTCTCCACGTGTCGGTGCAGTCGCGCCAGTCGACGATCGTCTTGACGACGCACTCGATGGAAGAGTGCGAAGCGCTGTGCAATCGCGCTGGCATGATGGTCGGCGGCCGCCTCCAGTGCATCGGCACGATCCCGCACTTGAAGCACCGCTTTGGCGACGGCGTCTTGCTCGAGTGCAAGCTCGCGCCGGCGACGCACGCGGCGGTGGAGGCCCTGACGCAAACCCTCGAGCAGCAGGGACTTGTGCAGGCCAAGCGGATCGCAAGAGACCAGATCGCCGCCTCGTGTCGAGCCCTCGGGGCACCCGAGCGCTTGCACTGGGTGGTACCCGACAGCACCAGCAGCACTCATCCGACCGGCGTCGTGCTCTACGAGCAGCTGGAGCGTGACGGCAGTGGATCCCTTGCTGCGGAGGACTGGAGCTACTGGTGGCTCTTGGAAGACCGCGTCGTCGCGCTCACAACGTTCCTCGAAACGCTCGTAAGCCGCGTCGTGCTCGTCGAGCGACAGACCGACTTTTGCCGCTTTAAACTCTCGGAGCATCAAAAACCACTGGCGCTTGCGCCGTTGTTTCGCGCGATCGAGCGCGCGCGCGCGACGCTCGGGATCCAAGAGTATTCGGTCTCCCAGACCAGTCTCGAGCAGATTTTCAACAGCTTTGCCCGCCAGGAAGACCATGAGACAGAGTAATACTATTCTCAACTACTTCAAGTGATAGACTTGGCCTGCTGGAAGCTCAAGATGCGCAAGCTGCGCGGCTGGGCGCGTGCGTTTACTGGCCATTTTCCGCTCCTGCCACGCGCGGCGTTCGGGATCCGCAAAGTCCTCCACGTGCCACTCGAGGCCTGGGACTTGGACGACCGACGCGCGCGAGTGGCTCGGGTACAGACGCTGGTACAATGCGATCGCCGAGACTTCTTCGACACCAGCTGAGCCAGGCGCGAGCCCGAGGCCGTCGCCCACGAGCGGAAAGCCGATCTTTGCGAGCTGCTTCACATCCCAGAGCGCGAGCGTGTTCCACGGCGTCGTGCGGCCGTCGAGCGGACGCGGCTGCGGCTCTTGAGGGAGGAAATCGTGGCCAGGAAGCGCTGCGCCAACCACGAGATCCATGCCGTCGCTAAAGTGGCTCTGCAAGTGCGCGACGCCGGCTGGCGACACTTCGATTTCGAGCGACTGGAAGAGGATATGGGTCGCGTCTGGAAAGGCGGTCGCTGTTGTGCCTATGATCGCATTGAGCGCCGGGACAAACTGGCCCCAGTACGTCAGCGGGACGATGCGCACGGGCACTGCCGCGTGCACTTGCTCCTGCAGCGTCGCGGCGAAGGCAGCGACCGAGTCGGTAAACGCAGTCGACGCTTCGGTGGGCGACGGGAGTCCGAGCGCGAGGACGACGGCGTCGCCATAGATCGCGGCGCGTGAGACGAACGCACGGACGTGGACGAGCGCTTTGGCGGCGTCCATCGGTGCGTCGCGCGCGTGGTTGTTCCAGTGCAAGCGAGACGCGATGACGCGCGACGGCGTCGTAGCCATGTTGGGGTTGGCCTCACTCATGAATTCTATTGTGGGTTACTAACTTCTCAACTGCCTGTTAAATAACTCTAGTTCAGTGGCGGCTGAGAAAGTCCCTTTCCGACACGCAGACGGCCATGTTGTGGAGGATCTCATAATGTGGTCTACACAGAGAAATGTGGTTTGGGAGGTTTGAGGTTTATTTGGTGGTAGCGGTTATTCGTTCTCACGGAGATCGCAAAACCGTCTGATTTTCGACTAAGTGTGCAGAGCACGGGCGTTAAAGAGCGCAAAATGAGGACCGGTGGGTTCAATGCTAATTCCAAGTCTAAAACGATGGGCACAGATGTGGGCAAGTCGGTCAGCGGAACACGGTCGAAGGGAGCCGACTTTGGAGAGAGAGATGAACGGTTTCCGAGAGTCAAGAACGGTTCTTGAGGCTCGAGAACGGTTCTGCTGTTTGGAAAAGCAGTCGCCGCCAACCGTGTTCGCTCAAACCAGTGTTTTGATGGGAAGTGTGTTTTGCAACCTTCTGAGAACCATAGTGAGCATGAGACCAAACACCCACGCAAGCCGCCTGGACTGGCCACTTCAAGCACGAACCGGTCTAAATACATGTACAGCGTCCCAGTCAAGTGAACGTAAGCGACAAGCAAACACACTGCAAGTTGCGGAAACCCTGCTCGCAGGACTCATCATCCGTCGGGATGCAAGAAAGCAGCGCGCGTTTTATCTCGATGTTCCAGCAGAAAACCCCCATGCGTTTTGATTGGGTGGTGACGTTGTCCTGTTCATGTCCCAACTAAACTGGCAGCCATTCCGGGAAAAAACCTCTTTGTGGTTTTGAGGTGCATTGCGGAACCTAATGTGAAAGATTCGATTGGTGTTGAGTGTGGACTGCAACCAGGACTGGGTGGGGATTAGGGTGTACTTGAGGTTTTACCTTTAGGATGGCTAGGGTTTGCTTGACGTTGGGAGCCCAGTTCCGCCTGTTTGTTTGTGTGAGCGCGGTTCCCCTTGACCTTGACAGCAGCGGAGCACACATTCGCCGCTCCGCTCTCCCCAGCTCATTTTAATCGCTTCCGAGCTCCGCTCGCGCCCGAGGCCCTCCTCCGTTTCTGGAAGACGACGTCACGCGGGTCTAACCACTTCCTCTGTCGTCGATAGTCACAGCCACGTCTATCGGCGTCCACAGCCTCCTCTATCTCTTGTAGACAAACTTGTTCTCCGCTCCGCTCCTCTGTTCTCCGCTCTGAGTCATGCCGCTCCGCAAGTTTGAGTTGCTCTCGCTCATGGGACGCAAGAAGCAAGAGGAAGCTCCCCCTCCGCCGTCGTCCTCCCACAGCAGCAGTCTCCCGCCGTACACGTCGGGGTTCAACCGCCCCGCGACGACGCTCCCTCCTCCGCCTCCTCCGCCCGCGCCTGCGCTCCCCACGCGCGATGGGTTCTACTCTTCGGTCCAGTATGAGCGTCTCACGCCATCGGTGAATGGCCGTCCGCCCGTGCTCGGCGGCGCGCGGACCTCGAGCTTCCACAGCGCCAGTCACGTGCCGTCCAGCGTCCAGTACGAACGCCTCGGGCCCGCGGCGCCGGCTTCCTCGGTGCGGCTCCCGTCCCCACAGTATGACCGTCTCACGCCGACGACTGTGAGCCCGGCCGGCGGCGCGACGCTCTTGAACCACCGATCCCCCGTGCCGTCGTACCGCCAGAGCTCGCCGCTCCAGTTCGAGACGAGCGCCCGGAACGCGTCGTTCCCGTCGCCTAACACGCACTCGCTCCCATCCCCTCCGGTCCTCCACCCACCCGTGGACGTCCCTCCGCTCCGCTCCGACTCGCTCCGCGCTCGCGAACGGAGGGCGCAGCTCGCGTCCGTGGCGGAGAACGGCTCCCCGAATGTCGCGATGGGCAGTGGCGACACGCCCGGCTCGGGCACGGACAAGTCGACGCCGTTCTCGCTCGTGATGGAAGAGTGGATGAGCCAGCTCCGCACGCCGACGCCCGACGTCATGCTCTTGCCGTCGCCGTACGACTTTAACAAGGACACGCCGACGCCTGTCGAGCGCATGGAAGACATCAAGCACATTAACGAAGCGCTCCTCCCAACGCCGCCGCCCGCGGCGCCCCAAGGCCAAGATCAGACACAAGGTACGAAGAGCAGCGCGTTTGTTTTGTCGACGGCCAACGATAATAACCGCCGTCCGCTCGTGGAAGACATTGCGTCGTTGTGCCGAGATTTGATTACGCAAGAAGTGTCGGAGCAGCTCGCGAAGCGGCTCCTCAAGATGGGCGCGTTCTCGTCGGCCACGGACGCGTCGGTCGCCGTGCGCAAAGTCACGGGTCAGTTGCGGCGCAACGATGACGACGACGACGACGACGACGATACGAGCAGTGTTGCTGGGAGCTCGGCCGGCGGCAAGGGCAAGCGCCGCAAGATGTGCACGACCGAAGGGTGCCAGAACCTCTCGCGCTCGCGCGGGTTGTGCAAGGCCCACGGCGGCGGCCGGCGGTGCAGTGCCGAAGGCTGTACGCGCGCGTCGCAGAGCGGCAGCCTCTGCATTACGCACGGCGGCGGCAAGCGCTGCACGGTCGATGGCTGTGACAAGGCCGCGCAGTCGCGTGGCATGTGCAAGGCCCATGGTGGTGGCGTGCGGTGCCGTGTCGAAGGCTGCACGAAGAGCTCGCAGGGGGACGGCTATTGCCGCACGCACGGCGGCGGCCGTCGCTGCGGGCACGAAAGCGGGTGCCAAAAGTGGGCCCAGCGCAACGGCATGTGCATGGCCCACAGCGAAGGCCGCTACGGCAATAGCTACCGCGGCCGCGTCGCACGCCGACAAGACGACCAGGTCATTGGCGATGCGGCCGAAGCATTGGTCAAGGCGTCCATGTCTTGACCCTAGGAACGCAGCATGTACGACCTGTAGTACGTTTGTCCATTGTGGGTGTATCTAATATATGATGCTATGAAACCTCCGTGCTAGTAGTCGTCATGGGGCGTCGACGTGGCTGTGGCGCCGAGGAGCCACGCCGACGGCCGGCGCAAGCCTTTCTTGGGCTTCTTGTAGTGGTTCCACGCGTCGACGCGCGGCTGGACGTTGGAAAAGTCGGGCAGCGGCTCTTCAATGAGCTGCACAGGACACGCGTGGCGCGTGCCGATTTTGTCGAGCGTCTCGAGCGTAATGAGCGACTCTTTGCGGAGAATGCCTCTGGGCGACGGCATGCCCGGGTCGGCTTCGCGGTACTCGTCAAACTCGGACTCTTCCGTGTGCCCGAGCTCGGGGAACGCGCGGTTCTTGATCTTGACTTTCATGGGACTCGTCCCGAGCTTCATGTCGCTCCTGTCATCGATCGTTAGAGTCATCGAGCAAGAAAGAGAAGGGAATAGAAACGTACACGCGGTGGTAGGCGTCGGTGATCACAGTCGGCCGCTGAAACTTTTCCCGGCGCTTGAGCCGTGAGGAGACCGTGCCCATGCATGTGGGTCGGCGGTTCGGCTGCTCGCGTCGGACCGTGCGAGCAAGGGCGCCACCGCCGCGAAGGAGGTTCTTGACGGTCAAGAACGTCACGGACCCACGCGAGCGCGTTGGGCTCGAGGGCTGACTCCCGCTGTACGCCAGCGACGGGTCGGTGTCATCGGCAGAGAAAAAGCCGTTGGACGGCGCGTCTCGCTGCTGCGGCGAGTTGGGCGCCGATGAGTACCGTCTCGAGGCACGGGCCGTCATCCGCCGGCTCTGGCGACTCGGAAGCGGGCGAAACATGAGCGACGCTGTTCCCTGTGGACTCGTTCCGCTTGCACGCGTTTCAGGGGACGGTGGCGACACCCAGAGCGAATTGGCGGGATAACCCGTCGGAGATGTTGGAGCGGAGAGCGTGGAGGCGTACGAGTCAGCAAATAGAGAGGATGGGGCCGTTGATGCTGGCGACATTGGTGGTGGCTGCTGCTGCTGTGGTTGTTGGCCGAGTCCGAGCTGCGTGAGGGAATAGAGGAGCTTGTGGAGCTCGGTTTCTTCCGCCAGTGTAATGGCACTCGACGCCGTTCCGTCGCTACTCGAGAAGCCCAAGCCGAGCGGCAACGTGATGGTGATCGATGGACGATTCGTTGCTGGAGGGGCAGCCGGTGACGCGGCGAACGGAGGCGACTGGTGAAGCATTGGCGGCGGCGGGATGACCACTCCCGACGGGCGCTTGGTCTTGGGACTATTCGCGCTGCCCATTTTCGTCGGTGATACTGACGGCATCTCATTCACGTCGTCGAGCGGCAGCTCCGCAAATCGCACGGATGCGTGTTTCCGCGGCGACGGCGCTGGCGACGCGCGGAGCTTGGCGGTTGTAAGAGACGGCGCCGCCTTTTGGTGCTGGTTCTGGTGGAGCAAGAACGGATTCTCTTGGGACTCGTCAAAGAGGTCGGTGCTCACAAAATCGAGCACATTGACGCTGCCGATTGCGCCGCAATACGCCGCCATTGCTATGAGCTGCTGTGAAGTGGCGAGTGGGTGGCTTTTTCTGAGCTGCCTTCAACATGGGAGCCGGATAAGAAAGGCGGGCAGGTCAGACGACCCAAAATAAAGTGGTTTCGGGGACGTGATTCCTTCGTTCGGTTGGGTCAGCGAAATGCATGAGACTGACGTGCCTGTCGATCGTGGCGTCGTGCGAAGCCACGATGTGACAGCATCGATGACACACTGCGTGGCAGTCGTTGAACATGAGATTTTTCGCGGGAAGCGCGGTCACTGATCGTGTCACGGTCTGACCTTCTCGAGTGGACTGGGATCGTCGGTGGGACGATGTGCGATCAGCGGACGCTGGTGATCGCGCCGTCTGGGTTGGGTTGGGCTGGGCTTGTCCACGTGATAGACCGTCGTCTTTGGCTTTGTGTCGCATTGGCCTCCTGTACAGTATTCGACCGCGAAATGCAACGCCATGGGGGGAGAAACGGCTTAAATATTGACAGAATAACTATACGACGGTGTGCTACGACACTCGACAATGAGACCTAACGTTATCTACCGCGCTTTGCCATCGTCTCTTCCAATGGAGACGATCGTGGCGGCACTTAGAACTCACTCGACACGGGGTACTGACGGTAGCCGCGCCCAGAGTGCTGCTGGCTCGCTTGGTTGGCCTGGAATATCATTTCCTTGAGCAAGTGGCGCTGCTGCGCGAGCGACGACTCGACGTGCTGCATCATCGGCGGCGTCGTGTAGCTCCGGGTCGTCGTGGGTTCACTACGCAGCATGCTCTTGGTGTCCAAAAAGATCATCGACTCGTCGCGCTCGGGCAAGCTGCTCTGGCTGCTGCTGTACGTGCTGCCGTAGCTCGCTTCGGATGCCGTCATGCTGTTGTTGTCTTCGCGCATGCGCTTGAACTCGTCGACGTAGTTGTAGTTCTTGCGCGGCGTGACTTGCGGCTGCGAACGCTTGGTGAAGCCGGGCGCCGATGGCACAAACGCCGGTGCGTTGTTTTCGTACTTGGGAACCACAGGCGCCGACGGGATGAACGCCGGCGTGTCGTCATGCTCCGAGTAGCGGCTCACTGGCATAATGTACGAGTCCCGGAGGATGTCACGGGGTCGCTGGTTGTTGGAAGATGTAGAGGACGACGACGGCGTGTGGAGCGGGTCGTGGCGCTCGGGGATCGCGAGTTCGTCTTCGGCGCACGCGAGCACGACGCACTTTTTGCAAAACTTTTCGCTCTCGTAGTGCGGCCGCGTGACGACACACGACTTGCAAATGACTTCGCCGCACGCGCGACAGTGGTGCTTCTTGCCCATCATGCCAAAGCGACTGAGGCAGACGCTGCAGTTCTTGCGCGTTCCAGGAGGGACCCACTGTGCCTTGTCGAGGACCTTCATGGCGCCGAGACGATGCGCTTGGATCTGCATCGGCACTTTCGTGAGCTGGTGCGTAATCTGCGTGAGGTACGTGGTGAGGACCGTGGTTGAGATCTTCTCTGCGACTTGGAACGACCCTTCGATCGTGATCTCCGAGTAGCTCGTGTTGGCCGACGACCGGAGCGTCATGACTTCAGTCATGTCCATGCGGCGGAGACCGTGGGACTGGAGGAGCGACTTGCACTGCGGAATGTCGATCGAGTGCAGCATCTTGAAGCCCACGGGCTCGCGGTCCTGGTCCAGCGTGATGCCCGTGTACTCGAGCACGCTCGCGTCGAAGTTGTAGTTGACCGTCGCCGTCGAGATGTTGAACGCTTCCCACCGCAGCGACATGTGCTGATGGCGGTCCGTCGTCGTGCGCTCGCGCAGTGTCTTGAGCGTCTGGCCGTCCAGGCCGTTGCCGTAAAACACGTTCCGACGCGCGACAATCGACGAGTTGCGCTCGGCGTAGAGCATGCTCATGACGTTGGTCATGGGCGCGGCGATCACGCCTTGGATGCGGTAAAACTGCGTCGTGCCTTCGGTCTTCGTAAAGCGCTTGAAGCCGTTCGAGGCGCCAATGTCGCGCCACGAGTCGTCAGCGCCGCCGTAAATGCGCTCTTTGCGAGACCGGTCGACCGCGTCGTTGACGAGCGCAAGCGCCACGACTTCGTACTCGCGCGCCGCGGCGCCCGTGAGCCGCACCTTGTCAAAGAAGTCGGTGGCAATGGGGAATGCGGCTTTCGAGGCCGCGGAGGCGCGCGCAAACACCTGCGGTGTGGCGTACGCCATGCCCATGTTGCCCGAGCCCATCATGGTTTCTTATGCGTGTGGGCGGCGGACGGAGAATTCGATACTGGGGAGCTCCTGGGAACTGACAAGGCGCTCCTCAGCATGAAGCCGAGGGCTGCACCGGCCAGACACCACGCGTGCAAGCGACGGGCCGGCACTGATCCGCCCTGTCTGCTCGCCGGTGGGACCTGGGTTTGAGATCTGCACTGACCACATCCGACGATGGCCCGGCCATGGACAGCCAGCTGTCCCCACTCGTGTCTGCGGATCCCACAATAAGAAAAAAGAAGACTCAACAACCAAAAAGATCAAGAAACTGGAAAAGAAACTGGAGAAAATATGAGAATCCACACACTGGATCTGTCGCTTCGCTGGACTGTCCTGGATGATTTTGTGCTTGCAGATCCAACCTGACAGGATGGACTCTGGATAGAGACACCACAGGATTCTTGTGATGTCTCTACAGCAAAGAGACTGTCGGACAACAGACCAGCCAGAGCGTGAATCCTCCGTTCTTGAATGGCTGGATTGGACAGGCTGGATTCTCAACATCGAGTCGGCACGACAGGAAATTTGCCTCGCAGTCGCCGCAGCAAACACGGCGGTGCTAACGCACAAATGTACACAAATCGAGTTGTTTCGTTCCACTCCTGGCGCCGTGTCACAGAAACGAGCCCCATTTCAGACTCGGCGGGGCGAAGGGATCGTTCAACCGATCCACGGCGATTCTCCCGTGTACTGAATTTGCTTGTCAGACTCTGATACAGACCAAATCCTCGAGTTGCAGTCCGACATCAGCAGCGCAGAGACTTCGGTGCTCTCTGGACCAAGAGTCCCAAGCGGTGTGATGGGGGCGGAAAACGAAATTTTGAGATTGGACTCAACTCGCTGCGTCTTCCAGAGCGATCTGCCGTGTAGCGCTGTCGCAGTGACTCACGGACGCTTTTCTTTCCTTTGATAGGACGCTATCCAGTAGGAATCCGGTGTCCAAGCGACAAGGATCGAAACGTCCTTCATTCGTACCAAGTATCATCAGCCGCAGCAAATTTTCGACTCGCTCTTCAAGTTGCAAAATGGCAAAACCAGCCACCACGGCCGAGAAGCAATCACCTGTGCTTCGGCACGAGCCACTGCATGTGAGAGACGTAACGAAATCGTGAGTACGACGGCGCGGTACCGCCACTGTCGTGCGTGGACAGTGGCAGGGCGAACCCGTGTCATTCACACGTCCTGCTGAGACTGCAGGAGCTCACAAGACCTCGCGGGACCTGGATCGGCGACCTTGGGCATTGTATATTGTAGTGCTTTGTCGACACCAGAAGCTCCATCGCCATCGGCCTTTGGGTTACGACCTCTGCGCGGTGGTGTGATCGCGCCTTACTGTCCCCCATGCCGCAAATCTGCGTCCAGTGCGGCCGCACTTCTGATAGTGACGACCGTCCCATCAAACGCGCACGGCGTCGTGTAACTTACAGGCGCGAATATCGGAAGCGGCGTCTGAATTGTCAACAGCGCTGGCATCGAGCAGATCCATGGATTCCATTCTTGCGTTGAGCGCGTCCAGGCTATGGCCAGTCCTCTATATCAGAGAGTGACTGCGGGTGCAACGCCAGGACACGCACTGGATCTTTCAAGCCGAAGTGTCAAACAGTTGTACATTGCAGCTGCACGAAAACGGGGATGGAACGAGTCCAGAAAATCGAACCTTTGCTTCTGAATTGACTGGATTGACGCGACTGTGTTCGTGATCGAGTGCGAAACGCTGAGCATTGGGTCGTCCAGGCTGGACTCCAGCGTCCAGCATGGCCGAGCTGTTCGAGCCTCGAGTCTGACCAAGCAATAGAGATCGTGCTTCTGTGGTCCGAAAGCTAGATCCCTTGTTGAGCTTGATGGTCTCCGTCATTAGTCCCCGTGACCGTCTTCCTGCAGTGTTCCCACGTCGCGTGTCAAACCAGCAGCCAGCCCATTGCAGAGAGTGCACGCTCATGATGGACTCCATTAGTGCAGCGTCACACGTTCGATCCAACACTTGGGTTTTACTGTCAGCCCCACTGGACGATGCGCAAGCCTTCCGAGAGGTTTCTAAATTTTGGTTTGCCAAGCAGAACCGTCCAAGTTGGACGTTGCTGTCTTGGATGAGGGAACGCACCACCCACACATCAGGTCAACGCTTGTCACAACATCAGATTTGGCTCTTCCGGTTGGAAGGTTCCAAATTCCAGACAGGACGCAACGTTGGATGCTACAGTACCTCGCAGTGGGTGGCAATGACGACGCCGTGTTGGTCGACGCATTCGTTTGCAGCTGGAGACATGATCACACGGGAAGCGCTTTGCACCCAAAAACGAGTCACTCCTCACGCTTTCGACACCAAGTGGCCATGATGGATCACTCCGATTTCTCAGACATGCAAGATACAAAAGGATCTCGGGCGTTCTGAGAAATGGAGCAATGTGTGGCCTGCATGCGCGCAAACTCAGCTGATGCCCTCTGATTTGAGCGATCCAGACTGGATCGTCCAGGAGTCGACGACTCGCCAAGACTCGTGCTGATTGGACAAGAACCTCGCCACCGCGGCAAGCATCAACGCCAAGCTCTTGAGTTCTCTATTGACGACGACTCGTCGACGAGCATTACAGTCTCTGGAATCTGCAGACGAACACGACTACGCCGCGTCGCCCTTCGGTTCAAACACGATCTCATCGCGGAGCAGCTGTTCGATCTGAGAATCCGAGCGCTTCAAGATCTGGCTCAGTACGTCGCGCGTATCCTGGCCAATCTTGTGGCCTGCCCACGTCGTCTTGCCTGGCGTCGAGAGGAGCTTGGGCATAATGGCGGGCACTTTGAGTTTCTGCGACGGGTCGGCACCGATCTGAACTTCTTCAAACATGCCGCGGTGGTTGTACTGCGGGTCGCGAAACATGTCTTCGACAGAGTACACAAGACCGACGGGCACGCCGGCGTCTTCCATCGCGCGAGTGACCTCAGCCTCGGTCTTGGTCGCGACCCACTGGGCCATGGCGTCGTCAATCTCGGCTTGGCGCACGACGCGTCCTGGGTTCGACTGGAGTTGGGGATCGGTCGCCAAGTCGGCACGGCCGATGGCATTCATGAGCTTGACAAAGAGCGTGTCGGTGTTGGCCGCAATCACGACGTTCTTCTTGTCTTTGCTCACGTACGTGTTGGACGGCACGATGCCCGTGATCGTCGAGCCCGAGCACTCGCGGATCACGCCGGCATAGTCGTACTCGGGCACGACCGACTCGAGCAAGTTGAACATGCTTTCGTAAATCGCAACGTCGATCACTTGGCCCAACTTTTGGGGTCCACGTTCGCGACCGAGCAATGCAATCAAGATACCGAGCGCCGCGTGGATGCCCGTGATCGTGTCGCCCATGCTGAGGTTCTGACGGACCGGCGGGCGATCGGGGAACCCGTTGACGTAGCGAAAGCCGCCCATGGCCTCACACACAGAAGCAAAGCCCGGCCTATTGTACAGGAGGTGTTACAAAGGACCCGCAGCAAGAGAACCAACAAAAACGTACCGACTGGCGTACGGACCGTCTTGACCGAATCCCGAGATGCGAGTGTACACGAGGCCAGGGTTCTCCTTCTCAAAGACGTCGGGGCCGAGGCCCCACTTCTCCATGCGCCCGGGCTTGAAATTCTCAATCAGCACGTCGCTCGACATGATGAGCTCGCGCACGAGCGCACGTCCTTCTTCTTTGCGGATATCGATCGCCGCCGACTTCTTGTTGCGGCCAATCGAGTACCACCAAAGCGACGTGTCCGTCGGGTCGAGCTCGCGCCAGCCGCGCATTTGATCGCCCGTCGGTGGCTCAATCTTGATCACTTCGGCGCCAAAGTACGTGAGGATCGTGCCGGCAAACGGACCGGCGATGAGGTGCCCGCACTCGACGACGCGGAGCCCTTCGAGCGGCCGCGGCCGGGCGCTCTTCTTGTCGTCGCCTTGGCCAAACTGGAGCGTCGTCACAGAGCGGCGCGCGACGCTGTTGCCACCGACAGAGCGGAGGAGGGCGGGGGCGCGCGGGAGACTGACGAGGCGCATGGCGATGGTTCTGGTCGGACGGATCGTGTTGTGCGGATATCGGAGCTTCTGACGTTTGCAATGGCGCTCCAATCGCCCCCCAAGAGGCTTCAACTTGTTCTGATTGGGCAAACGATGCGGTTGTTCAAGTACCTCTGTTGACTGGAGATCAACGTATCGCACAGTACAGGTTTCGCCCAATATCTGAGACCTTGGCAGCCGACATGACCGACGTGGCGGTGCTGTCGTCGACGGATACAAAGCTGCGCACGCCAACAGGTGTCGACGAAAAGCTCTATGCTGATGGGTCTGTCAGGGTCATTGGGCGTTCGCGTCTCCGTCGCGGCGCGTCATGAGAAGAATGCATGAGGTCTTGTGGCTCACGTCGCGAGTCGCTCGTGGCCACGGGTGGTCGACAGCGCTGTCCAGATCGCGCGAACGTCCGCGTAGTTGCTGTCCACGAGCGCGCGGCCGTCGTGGTCAATGACCCTGGCTTCTTCATCGACGAAGACGACGCTGGGGATGCGCTGGACGTTGTAGCGCTTGAGCAGCAAATGGGCGCGCTCACGGTCGTGAAGCGGCGTCGCGAGGAACGGCGTTTGCCCCAAAAAGTCTCGAAACGCCACGGGATTCGCGTCGACCGAGACCATGACGATCTCCAACTCGTGTCGCATGGCCAAGTCGCGGTACCGAGTGAGCTGCATGTTGCGGTACACGGTCGCGAGCGCCGGCGTGAACACGCGACACTTGTCGCAGACGCTCGCCATGAAGAAAATACCGATTACGCGCTTGTGCTCGAGGGCGTGACGCGTCGAGATTTGCTTTTGGTTTCGGGACCAGAGCGTGTCGCCAAAGAGTGTCGTGAAGAGACCAACAGCCGGCGGCATGGCGGTCGGCGGTGCAAGTGGAAATGCAGGAGCTCAGCATTCCCGACACAAACTGCACTGTTGGTACCGTCGCCGACATGAGTGGCCACTGGCCCACGCGTTCCGTCGGTGCACTCTCCGCACAGTGTGTGTGCTCGTTGACGCTTTCAATCGCCAGCATTGACCACGGTTGATATTCGACAGTCGACGAGAGGATCTGAGCTGCTCAGCGGTTATTGGTGTACTTTTAAATGCATACCCCTTGTAAAATGCTACTATGCTGGACAATTCGCAACATATTCGGACCTCTAATATTGGATCCTCTGTGAGTGGTAGCAACGTGGCCAAACATGGGGCTCCGATTGGAAGGTTTCCACGGCCAACGTGCCCAATGGGGAATCCTAATGGCGCCACCTAGCATATCGCCGCCATGACCAGCGCAGAAAAGAAACGCTTGGTGATCACGATGCGCGGACACGCCATTCGTCGACAGGTATGTAGCCATCTGAGACGCGCGCCGCGAAGATCGCAGGAACAGCCAAGCGGCGCGGCGCCTACAGCGCCATTTTGGGCGAGAGAACCGAAGGCTTCCTGTTGTTCCCTTTTGGTCCACAGCTGGCATACATGAACACTATATGATGATGAAGTCAGAGAGCGTTTCATTTTGAAAAGGGAATAAATCGACTATATGCAGGACGAGAATAGAGCGCTACGACACTACGGCATTTCCGCGGCCATGGCGCGCTGGCGCTGGAGATCTTCCCAGATCTTGCCGAGGTCCATGTAGTGGTTCTCGACCAAGTGGCGCCCATTGCGCTCAATCTCGTCGCCGTGTTCGTTCACGAAAATGAGCGTCGGGATCTTCTTGACGTCGTAGCGCTTCCACAAGTCTTTCGCGGCTTCGCGGCGCGCAAACGGCAGCGCCCAGAACGGCGTCTGGAGCAGCATATCGCGGAACGCAAACTCGTCCTTGTCCATCGAGATCAACACGACTTCCATGTCGGACTTCATCGACAAGTGCTTGTACGCATTGAGCGTCATGTTGCGGTAGACCGTCGCGAGCACGGGCGTAAAGACCTGGCACGGGCGGCACGTGCTCGCGGTGAAATAGAGACCGACCGTGTTCTTGTGCTCGAGAACTTGGTCCGTCGGCGCGTCGCCGCGCCGCGACGTGAGCTTGACACCGAGGAGCTTCTGGAGGAGCGTCATGTTGGCCGATCCGCTTGGCGTTGGTGTGTGCGATCGTGGGTCTGTTGGGAAGTGCCAAAGTGCCAACAACAGAGAAGCCAGCGAGAGAACAATCGGCCCGCTTGCCGTCTTCTTGTGGGTGGTTTTGTTGGGAACACACGCGGATTTATAGTTATAGCGCTTACTGTACTTCCATATTGTTCAATTGAAGTTCAACCAAAACAGGGATACTAACGGTTCGTATCGCATCAATAGTACCTCAGTGGAGGTACAACTCGTCCCCAAGGCACCCATTGATTCTTGTTCTTGAATGGACGTGATGGCCAGCGTCGTCGCCGACGCTCCGTTCGCGACGCGCGCCCAGACGCTCATCGGATGCCTCCAGCGGCTGCAGACGCTTGATGGCGATGCGCGCGCGCCTGTCTCGTCCACGACGCTGACGATCCACTTGGTCGGCGCGGACCACCGCGAAGGCAACTCGGCTGGCGAGACGCTCGCCATCTTTGAGCAGCTCTTCCAGTACCTCGCGGTCGTGGACCAGCGCTACGAGACGATACGTCTCGTGCTCGTCGGCCCCAATGTTGCGCATAAGCTCCACCACGGCTCGCACGAAAGCATCCACGTCGACACGTCGACGACCGGCTCCTCTAGTTCAGTTGGCGTAGCTCTCCACTACTATGTCGGGAGCTTTGACGACTACTACAAAGAACAAGACGAGTACGTGCGTCCAGACTTGGCTGTGTGTTTCAACGCTGGTGTGTGGGGCTACGACCAGTGGCTCCCGACGCTCCGACTGCTTGTGCACACGATCCGCGCGCCGCTGTTGATCACGTCGTACAATGAGAACGAAGCCGGCGACGACGAAGACACGCTCGAAGACGACGTCGCGGTCACGAAGTGGTTCTGGCGCGCGGAGAAGAACCCGTCGAGCGCCCACGAGCTCCGCAGCACAAAGAATACGATCGGCAGCGTCCTCCGAGAAAACGACTATTGGATGTGCGTGCGGCCCGACGCCATCAACACTTGACAATGGTAGAGGTGGAAGAAAGCACACTACGGAATACATTACTGATAGGCGAACGAAGTATCCAAAAACTACACGTCGCTCACATCCTTGGCGAGCGTCTACTCGCGACGCTTGCACTTGCTACCCGCGCTCGGCGTCTTGGCTTCACCGCCAACAGTGCCGCTCGCCGGAGCAGGAGCAGGAGCTGGGGCCGAAGCCGGGGCTTTGGGCGTGACAGTCGGGGCCTTGGGCGTGGCAGCCGGGGCCGAGGCAGGAGCCGGAGCAGGGCCTGCAGCCGGAGTCTTCGAGTTGCCCGCCGGGGCCGGGGCCGGACCAGCCGCAGGAGCCGGTGCAGGGGCAGGCGCTGCCGCGGGCTTCGAGTTGCTCGTCTGGGCACCGTTACCAATCTTGGCACAGTCAATGTACACCTGCCACTCCATGATCGTCGACATCCAGTACATCGTCAAGCGGTTCTTGCCGACGCACTTGGCCTTGTCGTACTTGAACTTGCCGGCCGGGTACGCCTTGGCGCAGTTCTCGTTGAATGGAAGGACGATCTCATCGTCGCACCAGACTTCGCACGGGCCAGGGTGGTTCATGACACCGCCATACCACTCGAGCTCATCCGGAAGCTGCTGTACCGAGCCGCTCGTCGGGTCCGTGAAACCACACTCCGGGGTCTTGGGGTTCTTGAAACGGCCCTTGCTCAGGTCCTGGTTCTTGAGGATAAAGTCCTTGAGCGTCTTGTACTCCGAGGCGCGAAAGGCGCGACCAAAAGCGTCGGCGTTCAAGTTGGCATCCGGGTAGTTGTCGAAACGGTCACCCGCCTGCACCTTCTTGAGCGTCGTGGTCGGCACGAGCGCCGAGAAGTCACCGCCGTAGGCCGAGCCCGTGAACTTGAGACCCGGCTTGGCGAGCGTACCGTGGGCGTCGACTGACACCGACGTGGCGAGGAGCGCGAGACCAAGGGCCGAGACCGACGTGAACGAGACCATCTAATCTGAAGGGCGGCAGTTAGCAGAATGAAGAGCAGACACCGCCGGAGGGACCAAGCCGACGAACGTTGGACCAAGCTGTGGTTGTTGAGTTGGGTGCATCAATCAATCGACACCTGATCGTGTCCATCTGGTGAGACGGCTCGCCAACTGGGTTTGAGGAGCACGACGCTGACTCTCTTCCACGCCGGCTGGTGGGTCCGACTGTCCCCACCGATATGGACCGACTTTACATTGAAGACGCGGTGTGTTGACTGTGGAGACACAAGCAGACAGCACTGTGCCGCGACGACGCTGCGTTCGCGCCGTCGGCACTGTGATGGGTTTTCAACGCCGAAGACTCATGGGCTGTGATTCGTCGTCGATGGATGTTACTAGTTTGTACCGGTATAGTCGTTGTCTCGCTGCGCTGCGTCTCGGACCATGCGGAAGCCACCGTCCTTCGCAAACAGTCTACTGAACAATCGTTTGAGCCATACGGAATCTATCCACCATCAAAATCCAGCCCACATCCTTCTGCTCTGCGTGCATCGAATATTGTGTACACTGTATCAACAGATTCAACCAATCCACAAGCACGTGGTGTCAGCGAACTGCGCGACGGCACCGACATCCATGCTCATCGCAGTCGGAGGCCGCCAGCAAACAATCCGCAACACGATAGAAGCGCGGGCACGTTCGCCACGGCGTGGCTTTGCTACCGACGATTCTCGCACGGACTGATCAACGCCGTATTAGGATATGTACTAGGCACTTTAGTATGGAGACTCCACAGCCGAGGCCCTCGCGCAAGACGGTTTGTTGTCGCTGGCTCTGTCGGTGTCGATCGTCAAAACGACCTTTTTATGGGCGGATGCTTCAACGCCAGACGGGTTGCTGGAACTGGGAGACAGATTGGCCGTGATCCCAGCTGTCTGACTTGATCTCTTGTTGATCAGACAAGAGCTACAGTACTGTACACTCATCCGTCTGCCCCCATCGAAAAGGGTCTTCTGGCGGTCGCTCCAGCTTGGGCATCCTCATTCGCCGATCTCCCTCGCCGACCGCAAGTCTCCATCCTTCTCACCATGGTCTCTGTCTCCACCGCACTCTCGGCCCTCGCCGTTGCTGCTATCGCCACGACGGGCGTCGACGCCCACGGTACGCTCGCCAAGCCCGGCCTCAAGTTCACGGGCTCGGCCTACGGCGGTGACTTCTCGGCGCTCGTGCCCACGACGGCGCTCAAGCCCGTCAAGGCCGGTGACCGTTTCAACAACTACCCGGATGCCAACTTGAACGCCGATGCCTTCGGCCGTGCCTTCCGCGCGTCGAACTACAAGTCGTTCAAGGAGTTCGTCCTCAAGAACCAGGACCTGAGCAAGGGCCGCAGCAAGAACCCCAAGACGCCCGAGTGCGGTTTCACGGACCCGACGAGCGGCCCAGTGCAGCCGCTCCCCGACCAGCTCGAGTGGTACGGCGGTGTCATGAACCACCCTGGCCCGTGCGAAGCGTGGTGCGATGATGAGCTCGTGACGCCGTTCACGGAGAACTGCGCCAAGACGTACCCGGCCGGCAAGATCAAGTACGACAAGGCCAAGTGCGTCGGCAAGAACCGCCTCACGCTCTACTGGATGTCGACGATCATGGAGTGGCAGGTGTACATTGACTGCGCCAAGATCGGCGGCGGCGGTGCTGCCGCTGGTGGTAACGCCGCCCGTGGCAAGTCGCGCTCGCTCGACTTTGACGACCTTAACGACGCGGAAGTTCCGGTTGCGGAGTACAACGCCACGGCGGTCGCGGACGATGCCGAGCGTGCGGCCGCGGAGGAAGACGCGAAGGCGCAGGAGGAGACGTACATGGCGGAGCTCGCCGCTGAGCGCAGCCAGACCGATGAGATCCTCCCCGAGTCGGGCCCGGAGGCGGCCGACGTTGATGAGATCCTTCCGGAGTCGGGTCCCGAGGAGTCGAACTAAGTCGACCCTTGTCTAGAGTTTTGTGGGTTTGTGATTGATCCCAACCATTATGATTCAATGAGTAGCGTCCCTTATTTTTGATGACTCTGAGGGTCTTTCTGTGGCTTTGCCTTAGACGTCAGCAGCAAGTTGCCTCGCGGCCAATGCGACGACCTAGCAGTTCGACTGGTCACCGATGGCAGTGTAGCTTTATGCTTGGTCGCATTCGGTCTTGAGGTTCCTGAGCTCACTCACACCTTCGACCGGCATGAGCTCGTAGTACTAGATTGCCGGTATGAGCTTCTACTAGATGGCATTCCACTCTGAAGGCGATCTACCATTTGAGAAGAGAGGGAGACAAGAGATTGTATAGTTCAAACGCTTAGAAACTTCTTACGACAAACAACCATGAGTAATGAATGCGACCAATCCGCGGTTTCGGGCATGCGAGCGAGACCGACAACCGCCAAGACGCGGGCAATGGTCGTCTTAGATGTGCAGGTCCCGCGGCAAGATCGACGGCTGGAGGATCTCTTCTTTGAGAAAGTCGAGCGGGAAGTCGACGAGATGGCCACGAATCTCCGACAGCTGTCCACGTGCTTTCGACTCGTCTTCTTTGCGCACAGTCGCGGCGGTCTGGAGGTGACCAATCTGGCACTCGCCCTCGCCAAGGTCGATGCTTCGTGGATCTCTTCCTTGGCTGAAACGAGGTGTGATGGCTTCTCCAGTCTGTACGCTGCGAATGCTGAGCCGGTTCGAGTCTGCCAGATAATCATCGTTCGTGTACGTCTGCCCGTAAACCTCTTCGTCTCGGTCCTTGGCAAAGTACTCTTCCGTGAATCGCGAGCGACGGCCGAGGTCAAGCGGCGTGTCCATGAAAGACGCCCATTTCTTGAGGGACACCCCAATACCACCTTTCGCTGAGTCCGTGCTGTGACGAGCGGCATCTTCTGACTCCCGATTGCCGTGATGGTGTGGCATATGGATGTTTGTCGTTGCACCAAGAGTGCTCGATCGAGCCACACCTCCGTGCAACCATGCACTCGAGTCGCGGGCGTGACCCTGTTCACTGCGCGCAACGGGGGAGTTTGTTGGTCCACGACGGAATGAAGAGAACGCAGGCGAATTGGGGTACGAGTTCTCCCCGGCAAGAACCATCGAAGACGCCAACGAATGGCCAACGCGACCCCCGGTATTATTGAACGAGTTCGCGCGGGAGAGATTCGCCGACGAATCGGATCGGAAACGACGCCAGAGCGAAGCCCACCGTCCGTTGTCTTCATCCTCGCTCTCGCTGAATGAACTGCTTCGAAGCATCTCAGGAGGGAGCAATCCAGAATCCTTCTTGACCCACCGACGTCGCCGTACTTGAGCCACAAGTCGATCGGTCAAGAAATGCTGGATCTTGTCGCGCTTACGGAAGTTTTGCATTCGCACTTCTTGGAACACCGAAAAGTTGCGCGCGTAGCACCACCCATCGTGGTCCATGAGGAACAAGTGCTTGCGTTTCTTGTCCTTGAATCGATCGACCACGTAATCGTTAAGGTTGACTTTGTCCATGTTGATCGGAACGCCATTGACATCAGTCCACGGCGCATAATCGCCCTCCTTTAGGTTCTCCATGTCCCAAATGTGCCGGCCGTGTCCCTTCTTGAGCACGTTCACGTTGATACGCTGGTTTTCAAAAACCTGTGTCATCTCGAAGCTCTTGAAACTGCTGAAAGATGTCATGCGGTTCGAAGGGGCACAATCAAACACAGATTCGAAGATCGATGTGTTCTTCGCCGAAATGTTCTTGATTCGAAGCCACGACCATTCTGAGATCGGGTCTTGGGTCGTCGCGTCGTCCTCAGCCAACCCAAGGTGCTCGCGGAACAACTGCATTCGCAGCGCACCTGCCACGACACCGCGACGGTATGGCCGCTCGTTCATCAAGCCGTCTTCAAACTGGACATCTTCGATCACCAGCGCAATTTCCGAATCGCGATCACCCATCATGCTTCGGTCGTTGATGTTTGCACTACCAATAATCGCGTACTTGTCGTCGGCAAGCATGAGCTTGCTGTGAATGTAAATCTGTTCCGTCGTCACACATCCGTTCGGCATGATCCCATATTTGCGCAAGCCGAAGAACGACACGTAGCTCTCCGGATGGTCCGTAAACTTGCTGAGTGCTTCGAACAAGCTGTGCCCACCTCGCGAAATACTGGAGAACTGCCAGTGCATCACAGCATGTAAGTTCGTGAGCTCTTCACTCCGAATGTTGCCTTCAAATGCTGGAAGAAGAGGCATGACAACGTAGACGCGGAAAACTTCATTGTTCTCGACGGCACGGTGGACGCGATTGACAAGCGCTTGAAGAATACGGTTGCTGACAATACCGTTGGAGTGCAACCCTGACACGAAGAACTGGTTCTCAATGTAGACGTAGTGCTGCGCCTTTGCGATGATGTCGATGTACGCTTCATGGATGCTGTTCTCTGTTGGGACGCCCGCGGACCACATTGAGACAGACCTACAAACTTGAATGTTGCAGATGTTCGAGTTTGGATGCAATACTTGAACCGCAGACACGCATCTCTGGCCTCGATGGATAGGTTTTGAGTTGGTGTGTTTCTGCTCATTCGACAGCTCACTTGTCGACCCGCCAGATCCAGGGGACGAGTGTGCTCCGTGGCCCCAGTTCGCTCGCATGGCCCTGAACGGTTGGGGCATGCGCATCACACGGAATGGGAACGGCTCGTCCAGCACATCGATCTGAGCTGAGTCCTCCCGTCCAAGCGGTACCTTCGCGAGCGCTTCACCTGTCGCAGGATTCTTCCCAGATGAGGGATACCGCAGCGTCCAGCCATTGAAATCCATAGGCAGCAGGCACTTGGGGAGAAGCTTGAATCGGCGAGAACGCAAACAAATGCACCAACCCGTTCGAAGCTGATAGTCGTTCTTCGAACACACGAAGTTCCATCGCTGGATAAAGTGGTGTGCAAGATCTTGAACAGCTGGACCCGAGATACTGCAATGCACATCGTGCCACGGCATGCGAGGCTGCGATGAGCGGTCAATGAGATCTTCAAATGGCTTGTTCACGCGAATAAAGTCCTTGATGATCGGGTTCGAGTAATCTTTGCCGGGCCACATCTGATCTTCAATATTGGCTCCTCCTGGATCGCTCAAAGGATGCCCGCTGTGATCGTATCGCCCGAAGCAAAGATCAAGACCGCCGGCAAAAGCGATGGACTGATCAATGCACACAATCTTCTCGTGGTGCGACCAAAAGCCCAAGCTCTGGATCTGGAAGATTGGGTCGCGAAGCACACGGATGTTCGGATGCAGCATCAAACTTCGTTTCGTGTATGCACTGTTGAGCGTGAGTGCGAGCTTGACTTCACGATAGATGAGGACGTTGATCTTCACACCCTGTTCAGCCTTTAGTAAAAGCAGATTTCGGAGTTGCGTCTCATTGGTCTTCTTGGCGTTGTCGTCTCCATGTGGAGGCAATTTTCGCCCCGGTCTCAGCAAATACAAGTCGGGTGTGACCCACCATCCTGCGATGAGGATCTCAAACTTCGCCTCGCTGATTGCCTTGTACATGGCTTCATACGTATCCTCTCCATCCACATGCCATGCGAGAGTGCAAGGAGGTGCCGACTGAGCCACGAAAGATGATGACGAGTCGACACTTCCTTCGCTTGACGCCTTTGTTCTCATGGAGAGTGGTGCGCTTGTGGACTGATTGCTCGTGATTGAACAGTCATAGGCTGGTAATGTACTGACGTGTTCCGGTGCAAACGAACGGTATCGATGCTCTGTGTCTTGCCGCTTGATTTTCTGAAGACGCTTGACGCAGCGGTACCAGTGGTCACGACGCACATGCGCGTGCCATAGACCAAAGTAGGAGATCATATAGTTCAGCGCCAGACCAAATGTCGCCGAGATCATACCACCAATCAGAAGCATCAGAATGTAGTAGCCGACAACTTGAAAGCTGAGGCGAGCGACTTGGATCGGAATGACACACAAATACGAGGTCGGACTGAACGTGAGCAGTGACGAGCCTTTAATCGCAGTCAAATGGACCCGTCCAATTCTTCTTGCCGAGATGGCATAGTCCGTTGGTAGAAATCGATCTTTCTCGAAATCAACCTTCTTGGTGACAGCCACGAGCGACCCGGCCGGAAGACTGTTGGAGAGAAAGCCAATACTAAAGCCGGCTTCATCAGCGCCGAGGAAATACTGGATTGTTGAAATTGCCGATGCATTCTCCCCGTCACGAAGGGTTGTGATGACAACGCCAGGGACATCCGACGTCAGGTGAAGCGTCGAGTTGACCGGGGCACGAAAGGAGTAGCCGCAGTAAACTTCGCCCGTTGCGCCGTCCCCAGATGAGTTGGCTGCTAGCGTCCAGTCTTGATAGTCTGGAAGTTTTGTGATGGGAACGCCAGCGTCTCGAAATGGCATATCTTCAAAATCGTAAATCCTCGACGAAAAGGCCATGATGGCCCAGCATATTAATCCGAGCGAGATTGTCATCGTCAACCGCGTGTAGTAGTGACCAGTGTCCACTTCGATGAAGCCGGAACGACTGCCCACGACGAAACCGCTGGGCATCCACGACACACCTTGGCGATAACTTCCTTTCCGTGCTGCGAATGTCTTGTCGAACAAAAACACTTCACTTGGCTCCTTGTCATTCCGTCTTCGGTACGCAGCAAAGCAGTTGGGCTTCAGCACAACCCACCGCCGAATCACACCGAGTCGATGATCAAAGAACTTGTACACAAAGGCGGCAATAAAGAGCAGTAGACACATGACGACAAGCCCGAGAAAGACTTGGCCCGCGTCGGCTTTGTGTTCGACGGCTTTACCATCCCCCCTCACCAACGTCTTTTGTCCGGAGAGGAACCGCGGAATCAACGATACGACCACGAGACAGACGGGCAGAATGAACGTGACGACGAGCGAGATGAACGCAATCCGCATCCACGTGCGATAGAGATGGCGATAGAGAGCCTCAATCGTGCGGTTCACGCACGAATACAGCGGCAGCTGGAACGCGCCGTTCATGCGCATGTGCACGTATCCTTCCTTGAGTGACGGGCCGTACCGCGACATGGCGCGTGATGGACTCACTTCCAAAAAGCTCAGCAGCGGGTCGGAATTCCGGAGGTCGGCGTCGGCCAAGAGCGCGCGAATGTAGTTTTGGACGACGAGCGCGTCGTGTACGCGCCGCTCAGCACGCTTCTCGCGCCAAATCGTCCACGGCAGTCGCGCGTCGTGCGGCATGAGCCGTCGCTTCTGGAACCCCAAGTGCAGATAGAGACTCATGTGGAGCCGCAAGAGTTGCTTCTGACCAAAGTAAATCTCCCAGTCAATGTCGCCCCACGTCACGCGGCCGACAAAGACGCAGCACGGGATCACGCCCGAGCGCGTGACGCTCGCGCGGTCGACGTGGAACTCGATCGCGTCGTGCGCAATCGGCTCGGCGCCGTCGTCGCTCTCGGTGTCGCTGTCGTCGTGGTCGTTGTCGCTAATGAGCGACCGCTCGTCGTCGTCGTCATCGTCGTCGGCATTCAGCTCGAGGTCGGCGTCGTCCATCATCGTCACGTCGCGCATGTCGAGGACCGTCGCGGTGGACGCGGCCGTCGGCGGTGGCGCGCGCGTCGGCGACGCCATCTTGCTCGGGACCTGGAGGTTGCCGTTGAAGTTGCCGCGCGCGACTTCCCCGCCCTGTTGGATGCGGTCGGTTGTTGTTGGTTCGCCAACTTTGAAACGTTGGCCACCGCCATACGCGCCATCAAACGTTGGTGTTGTGTCGATGTCGGGAGCCATTCCATGCGGCGAACTCATCGAGAAGCTTCGACTCGAGTCGAAATAGTCCATTGTATGCGGCACAATCGGCGTCGTCACGCCCTCTTCGTCGTCGCTGTGATGGGGCTCGCCGGGCGAGAGCTCGGGAATCGACTCGGCACTGCTGGCGTCGTACGGGTTCTCGAGCAACGAAATGCCAGACGGAGGAGATGGCGAGAGCCCGATACTGTGGCCGCGGTCGGAATGCGCCTCGAATGACTCGCGACTGCGACGCATGCCATTCACGGGTGCCTATGCTGAACAGTCGACGCGGCTCGCAAACTACGCGTGACCAACAAGTGATTTGTTGGTTTGTTGGTTTTCTTCTTTTGACCAACAAACTCAACGGAGACCGCCGCCAACAACGAGGGAACGCTGACCGAGTGCTTTGAACGGTTGCGTTTCCAACGTGTGCTCGATGGGAATGCAATGCAGAGCTGCGCCGCCGTCGCGCCAATGCGTGCGCGTCAGACGTTGCGCGCAGGTGTTGGCGTTGGCGTTGGGCCGCGCTCGAAGGCGGATGATGTTCGAGTTTGGGCCGTCTGTTGATTTTGCACCAAACTCGTCGAGCTGCGACGTTTTGCCCCAACGCTCGATGTGTCGACGCTGTTTTGTGGCGATGGCCTGACTCTTTCTCAGTCAGCCGACGAGGTACCCTCCAAAAAATGATGCATTTGAGATTAATACCCTATACCTAATAGCTCACAAACCCAACACCTAAAGGCATTAGTTCTGATTTCGTCGCAGTTATTGGTGGAGCGCAACGGATTATGGTTAGGTCACGGTAGCGAATGCGGTTTGGTTCCCATCCACAAAGTTCTTCTCCAGTTCTGGACCGGAACGTTTCGCCGAGTTTGTCTTGATCACAACGAAATTCGAACGCAGCCCAACTCGGATATTTTGGGCTCCAACGTCAAAAATAGTTAGCGTTGGGTACTATACCCTCCGTATGCCGAGGTTACAACTTGTAACTGTCAACACTACCTCCTTATGCGAATCTCGCGATAGCTCACCTACTTCCGCAACGACTGCTTCAAGCCATTCGTTCCGCAGTCCAGAGCTCCTCCGCATTGGCGTGGCGTCATTCGCATATCCGCTGCATTGTGCGCAGAGCGTTTTGTTGGACGCGCCCCTCCGTGTATCCATATCCCCATGGTGCTGCGCCTCGCATCAGCAGTCTATGCATATTCCATGTATCGTAGTAGAACACAACGCTTTCGAATGATTACAAACCTTCAACCCTTTTGTAGGAGGTCCGCAGCGGCCGCTGACGACGTAATTGAGATTTCTGCCTGACGAAAGCTTTATTAGTGAGACTAATGCAGTCGTACCCATGAGAATTCCATTCCCACCGTAGCAGAATGGGATATCCATGCCGGAATGAAGATGCACGTAACCCATGTCGGTTCCTAACGCTTCCCCACCTCCGCATATCTTTGATTCCCGCACCGCCATGCTCGTGTTTGCGTCGGCGGCCGAGCGCTGGCGCGCGCTGCCGCTCGCGACGAAGGCCGCGCTGCCCATTGAAGACCTCGTGGTCGTCGCGGGCGCGACAGCGACGCGGCAGTTTACGACGCTTGGCGGTCGCGTCAAGCCCGCCCTCCACCACCGGCTCTTGCTCGTCTTGCCGCTCCCGACAACCACGACCAGCGCGATCCAAGTGTTCGACGTCGGCGACAGCGCCGTGCAGTTTGTGCGCGACGTCCAAGCGTGTTTTCCCACGCTCGTGCGCAAGAATCCGTTGGCGGTCGATGACGACGATGACGACAACGACGAGGATGATGACGCGACCAAGAAGCCGAGTGCGGACGCCACGGCCGCGCGGCTGCAGGCCGAGGCGGACGCCGCTGTCGCAGCGTTTACGGCCGCCACGCGCGTGCGCGTGCTCCCGTCGCTTGCCGACCTCCACGAGGTGTACGCGCTGGAGAGCGACGCGCTCGTTGCGGCCGTCGAGCGCGACGTCCACCAGTACGCAACGTCCGCGCCGGTTGCACTCCAGTTTCTGTGCATCGAGTGCCCCGCGGCCGCGCCGTCAACAACTGCTGGAGCGCTCAACGTCGGCGTCGTCGTCACGCACGCGCTGCCGGCGCCGCCGTTTCTCCACATTCCGCTCTTGCGCGAACCGAGCGGTTTCTTTCCCCACGACAGCGAGATAAGCGACGAGCCCAGTGTGTTCCAGGACGCGACGGTCTATACGTTCAACAGCAAGCGCGAGTCGTCCGAGCACGGCGGCGGCAAGACGTCGGTCGAGACGGTCCAGAACATTCGCCTGCGTCACGCGTCCGGCACGTTCTGTACGCTCGTGCTCCCGACCACGACGTGGGGCGACGTCGTGCAAAAGTACAAAGCGACCATGCCGCTGTTGCAAGAGCTCTCAGGGGAAATGCGGTCGCGCCGCTTCATGGGCACCGTCCCGAATCACCCGGCGACAATCCGACGCGAGGCGACGCGGTAATAGAAACTGAGTATTAGAAAGCAAAGACTACTACTTGGGCGGCGACGGCGGCTGGCCAAGGAGCTGGCGCTGTTTCCGGTCGAGGTCCATGGCCTGTAGAAGTACATGACATCAATGAGCTCGTCGTGTTGGTGTGAACAGATCCACTTGTCTGTACCTCTTTGACAATGTGGTCCACAGGGTTGCCCTGCGCCTGGTGCCGCGCTGGCCGCCGCGGCTTGCGGTCGATTTTGTTGAGCGCAATGCGATTGCGAATGTTGTTGGCAAGGAACGGCAGCGTCATGGTCGTTTTCCTGGCGACAAAACGCATCAATATACAATTTCCAAGTCCCCACACGTCACACGCGCGCACCTGTCGGCCGGCATCTTGAAGCCTGCGCGGAATACAAAGTCGTCGTCCGTGCGATCGTACTCGAGCTCAGCTTGAAGCAGCGCGTTCGTCTGATCCGCAATCATCTCGGCCGAGGGGTACGCTCCTGGCTCCCGAATCATCCCCGAGACCGGGACAGGGCGACTGCACGCGACGCACATGACGGGTTTCGTCCCGACCGCCGTCGAGTCGCCATTGGTCTCACCCGCAGCGTTCGTGGGATAGTAAATCATCATAAACTCGGCCCGCAGGTCGCGCAGCGCGCTCTCGAGCTTGGCTTTGAGGAGATCCAGGAGCTCTTTGCGGAGCTTCGCGAGCTCCTCGAGCGTAAACTCGCGGGTGTCTTCGAGGCGGTCGTCAAACTTTTGCGTAAAGTTCTCGAGGAGCGCGCGGACGTTGACGTTCGGGTTGGCGTTGATGCCAGCCGGGCCGGTCGCCGAGCGGAGCCCGCCGGTCTTGTCGAGCACGGCCTGCGAGACTTTCTTCGTGAGGTCTTTGAGCAGCGCGTCGTACGTCGTGCGCTGGCCGTTGGCGCCACTCGCGCCGTCTTCCCCTTCCTCGTGGAAGCGTCCGTCGACGTCTTTGCCGCCGCCGCGCTTGACCATTTGCGCGTGGAGATCGCCAACGAGGTCGCCGCGGAGCGGAGACGGCGCATTCGGCATGCGACCAGGCGGGGCCGTTGGGACAAACGAAGCTGCTGAATTCTGGAGCCCGGTGAGCGCGGCCGAGAGCCGCTGGATCTCTTCCTGCATCTCCTTGCGTAGCTTCGCGACGTCGTCACTAGAGGTCTTCGTACCTGTTCCTTGCGCCTGAGGAGCTCCGTTCGCATTCATCAATGTACCGAGCCGGTCAACGTCTTCTTCGAGCGACGTGATGCGGCGGGCCGCGCCCATCAAGCGGAGCTCGAGGTCGCGCACGGCTTCCGACGACGGCAACGCTGGTGCGTCACTCCGCGGAGTCACCGTCTCCGATGACGCTCCAGAGCCTTTCTTCTTGAGGAGGTTTTGGTGCCACAGCGACCACATACTCTCGAGCTTGTCGCGCATCGTGTCGAGCGACTTGAGCAGCGGATCGTTCTTCTTCTCGGTCACGACGTTGACTTGCTGCGTCGCTTCGACTTCTTCGTCCAAGTACCGCAGTTTCGTCGCAACGTCGTCAACACGTGCGTGCTGCGTATCGCCGTCGGGACCGCCCAGTATCGAGGCCAACACGGCCGACTGGAGGCCGTTCTGGACGTCCTTGACTTCGTCGGCGAGCTGCTGGAGCGACTCGGCGACCATGAGCGGCGCGTTCATGAGCGGCGTCATCGTGAGCATCGTGCGGTGGTAGTTGCGCTGGAGCTGCTGCAGTTCGTCCATGATATCCTGTTCACAGAGTCCGCGCGCGAGTTTGTCTTCTGTCTGCTCGAGCTGTTTTTTCCACTCGGCCAGCAGCGGCTTCGTGCGGTCTTGGTGCGTTTGATTGCGATCGAGGAGCTCTTTCTGGAGCACCAAGCGTGCTTCCATGAGCCGGAGCTTCTGGAGTTCGTTAAACACGGCGGCATGCCGCAGCGCGTCGAGCTGCGACTGCTGCGTCGACGTCGAGTCGGCGGTTTCGCGGACGCTCTGCTGGATCTGGTCGATCGTCGCGTCGGTCGCGCGCCGCAAGTCGGCGATCTTGGAGAATACGAGCGAGAGATCGAGCTGTGGCGGCCCCGTCGTGTCCGAGCCGCTGGCTTTTCCGCCTGTATCGGACCGCGCGCTGTACATTTTCTGCTGCACGGCCATGTCGTCGAGCGTCGCGACCAGTTCCTTGAATCCGGACGCTTGTTTGTCGGCGGCTTGGGCTTGGTCCTTGAGCTGCTGGACGAGTGTATTCTGCTGGTTCCGGAGAACGTCGATCTGCTTCTGCAGTGCTTCGGTGCTAGGGCCTGTGACTGCCGACGGGGTCGACGCGCGTCGCTGCTGCAGCGCCGTCGCAACGTCGACGCGTGCGTCCACAGCTCCGAGTCGCTCGTCCATCGAGTCGATTGCGTCCTTGTGCGTCGCGAGCTTGGCTTCCAACGCGGCTTGGAGCTCGCGGAGGTTGTCGAGCTCAGCTTTGACCATGGCTTCAGACGCAAACGGCACGCCGGGAAGCGGCGTCCGGAGTACGCCGCTCACGCCAGTGCCTGGGCGCGACGGCGGCCGTGACAGCGATGGTGATGGTGCGGGTTCGTCCGCTGCCGATACACTGCTGTCTTCGTTCCCTTCCACCGACTCGCCTGTGGCTTCGTTGGTCGCCTGGACAGTTGTTACGTCCTGTTCTTCGTGCTCGGCGTCTTCGTCGCCGTCGTTCACGACAAACTGCTCGCCAAACACGGCCGAGAGCGACCGCCGCAGTTGGTTCGAGAGCGCTTTCTTGACATTCTGGAGCTCGTGCGTGCTCGCGTACGACGGCGACGCGTCGTCGGCGGTTGAGGTACTCGTTCCTGCCTCTTGGATCTTACGGAGCTCGTTGCGCTGTGCGTCTTGCTCTTGTTTGGCCGCTTGGAGTTCCGAGCTCAGCACGCCCACTTGGTCTTGCAATTGAGAGACCGTGTCCACCAATTCGCGCTTTTCTTGGTCGGCACTGTCGAGCCGCTCACGCATGGCGTGGAGCTGCTCGCGCATATCGTCCATAGCGTTGTTGTTTCCTTTCTGCGCGCGTTGCTGCCGCGTCATCGACGCTGCGAGCGCTTCCAACGCTTTCATGAGCGGATCCCACGAAAAGTTGTAGGCAATGAGCTGGTTCTGGAGCAGCGACGCAAACTGCTCGGCGTCAAACTCGCTGTCCGGCGACTGCTGCGAGTCGCCACCGTCGTCGGGTTTAAGGGCGCGCGCATCGACCGCATCGTCGGCTTGTTGTGGCTCCATGGCCCGCGGTCGCGCTCGTCGGGATCACACAACACCAAGCGTCCGGCACGCGCTTGGAGGAACGCCAGAAAGAGTGCGTCCATAGATAGACCGCGCGCTGTCGTCGCGTCGATTACTTGCCAGCGCAAAAATACTCACTGCAAACGCACCACGTTGTAACCAATGTGCTGTTGGGATCGGTTGTCACAGGTGTGGCCGACAAATCTTCCAGCAACGGAGGTCTCACCTACATGAGCACACAGAGACACGAGCATCCACCGCTTCAGACATCCATTTAGTTCCTCTGTCAGTGAGCGCTGGCGCTCGCCATGAGCGACGCAAAGAGACCATGCTTCTGTTCCATGAGCGCTGCTGGCGGCCCAAACTCGGCGACGCGGCCTTGCTCCATGACGAGAATGCGGTCGCTCTCGACGATCGATTCCAAGCGATGGGCAATTGTGAGCGTCGTGCACGATTGGAAATTGGCTTTAATGGTCTGCTGGATCCACCGATCGAGCACGGGATCGACGCTCGCAGTCGCTTCGTCAATGAGCACGATCTTCGAGTCGCGCAGCAGCGCCCTTGCAATGCACAGCAACTGGCGCTGGCCAACCGACAGGTTTTCGCCCTTTTCCACGACCGCGTACGACAGTCCGTGGCCCCATTTCCCCACGTCGTCGGCGAGTCGTACGCGGCGGAGCACGTCAAACAGCGCAGCGTCCGTGTGCTCGTTGAACGGATCGAGGTTGTCGCGCAGCGTGCCGGTAAAGAGCACAGGGTCTTGAGGAATAATCGTCAGGCGCGACCGCAAGGCCCGGAGCGAAAGCGTCGCAATGTCGACGCCGTCGATCCGAATGCTTCCGCTGCTGAGCGCGACCGTGCGGAAGAGCGCGTTGATCAACGTCGATTTCCCAGAGCCCGTGCGCCCGCAGATGCCAATCTTCTCGCCGCCGATAATCGTAAACTCGACGTTTCGGAGCACGCACTCGAGGCCGTCGCGATACCGCAGCGACACGCTGCGAAACTCTATCGATCCGTTCGTCGGCCAGTCCTTCGGCTCCACTGGAGCTTCCATAAACCCCTCGTCTGCCAGCGAGTCGTAGTGCGCGAGGCGCTCGAACGACGTGAGGAAATTGTCGGTCGCACTTGCGCGCGTCAAGAGCCGCTGGAAGTTCATCGTGAGCTGCACAGCGTACGTGAGCGCAATGCCGGCGCTCGCGGTCCCCACAGCGTCGCGCCACGCGACGACCGTGAACGCCACCGCCACAACAACGACGGTCACGAGCCAGTCGAGGCGCATGACAAACCAGTTGGACGATTCCTGGAAGAGAAAGTAAACCTTGGCATTGTGGTCGATGAGCTGCCGGCATTTGCGCGAAAACGCCGTTGTCATACCGAACGCGCGGATGCTCTCGAGCCCGTTGATGGTCTCCGAGACGAGGTTGAGATACGGCGACCGCGTGATCCCGTCGAGGCGCTTGAGCTCGCGCGACGTTGCGAGGAAGCGCTTCTGGAGCCAGTAGCACGCGTATGCGAGCGGCGCGTAGAGCACAGCGGTCGTCGGCGTCGTGATGGCGCACACGACCAAGATCGCGACCGTGAGCATCAAGTACACGAGGAGCGCGAGGGCATAGTACGGCAGTGGATTGTCCACTTGGTCGAGGTCGCGCGAGAAGCGATTGAGCACTTGGCCAATGGGCGTCACGTCAAAGAACGTTGAAATCGGCGCCAAAAGGACCTTGCCAAAGTACTGAGCGTGCATAGCCTGCGAGCTGCGGACGCAAATCTCCGTGAGGAACGCCGCGCGGGCGATCGAGAGCACTGTGGCCAGCGCCGCGAGTCCGATAAAGCCCCATAGAAGCGTTGTTTCGCTGGCAATCAAGCGGCGCAACTCGCCGTTCGACCAATACGTCAGGTAATAGTCGGCCGCGACAACACCGCCTTGTCCAACAGCAAACACCACGAGCAGCGCGATCCCGAGCGTTAGGCCACTTCCCCAGCCACTGCACGTGAGAAAGTCGGCGTACGTATGCCACGTAATCGCTCCGACTGCGCGGTCTTCGGTCAGCATCATGGATTTGGGTTTGTCGGGGCTGTCGGTCTGAGCGTAGGTGTCTTGGATACCTCGTGCTGGGTCTTCATGCTTGGTGAGACCGTCGCCAATCGCTTGGCGATCTTGATCCATCGTTTCCTCGGCCGTTTCTTGTACTTGTACTGGCGCGCGACCAACAATCTCTGGAAACTTGTTTTGCATCTCGATAAACGATCCGCTCCCGGCAATTGTCCCGTTGACCATGACCACGACTTGGTCGGCGTGCTGGAGGAGGTGGTAGTGCGCGTTCAGCACGTGCAACCGCGTCTTGTGACGCGCGAGGCTGACGACGCAGTGCTGGAAAACGGCGTTTGCGACGTGGACGTCCAACGCACTGAGCGGATCGTCGAGTACGAGCATATCTGCGGTCGCGAGGCGGTACATAACGCGTGCTAGGCTCACGCGCGCTTTCTGGCCGCCGCTCAAGTTGATCCCGCGCTCGCCAATCTCCGTCGCGTCGCCGTGCGCGAGCGTCGCCAAGTCGCGCTCGAGCTGACACGCGGTAATCACGTTTTGGTACATATCAGCATCAAACGCCGCGCCAAAGAGAATGTTTTCGCGCACGCTCGTGTGCTGGATCCATGGCTGCTGGCTCGCGTACGCCAAGGCGCCACGCACAGTGCGGTTGCCACGGCGCTGGTGCATTTCCCCGAGCAGCGCACTCACGAGACTCGACTTGCCGCTCCCGACGGCACCGATGATCATGGTCAGCGAGCCGCGTGGCACGACCAAGTCGATCGACTGGAGCGTCGGGCGTGCTTCGTCTCTTGCCACTGGAGCTGCCCACGTGAAATCGGCCTGCGTGATCTCAACGACCGGTCCTTCAACATCCGATTCCGACGACTCCAAATGATCGACTTCATCTGCTCCTAGAAAGGCCGCAAGTCGCTGCATCGATGCCCACGCTTCATGAGCAAAGATCGCAGCGTTGGAAAACACGCTAAACGGCATGCGACAGACGTTCGTCAGTGCCAAGAGCGCAAACGCCGTCGGGACGGTGACCATATCGCCTTGGTACACAAAGACGCCGAGGCACATGGCCGTCATGAACGTCGGACCCATCGTAAGCACGACGTAGTTGGTCGCGCGCATATAGTCGTACTGTCGGAGCATCGCGATCTCGCGTGCGCGGATCGCGGCGACGCGCGCCTGCACAGCGTCTTCCCACGCGTACATCTTGACGACGCGGATGCCCTGGAGCACTTCGCTCGTCCACTGCACGCGCTCACCGGCGACCTGGAGAATGCGCCGGCGGAGCTTTCCAATCGCCCTTGCGTTCGTCATGGCAAACGCGAGGATCGCAATCGCACTGAGTGCAGCCGCGACGCCAACGCGCCACCCGAGCGTTGTGCCGATCAGCAAACACACAACAGCGACCATGAGCGGCGCGACGAACGCCCAGAGACCGTTGGCATAGGCTTCGTAGAGTCGCTCGCTGTCGACACCTGCGAGCGTGACAATGTCGCCGCTGGATATCGCTTGGCGCGCAGTCGACGAGAGCGCGAGCGTTTTTTGGTACACGGCGTTGACGACGATCGTGCGCGCTTGGATCCCAGCGCGTGTCGCGCGGAACATGCCAATGTCGAGCGCGGAGACCGACACGAGCGCCGTGAGCGCGAGGAGCGACGCGAGGCCAAAGTCCGAACGGATCCCGAGGACCGTCGACGGCGCATTGCCGAGCGTCTCGAGCAGCGCTTGGATCACGAGCGGCTGGACGACGGACGCTGCGGCGCTCACGACGTAGAGCACGATCGCGAGCGCCATAGTCTTCTTGGTCGCGTGCCACAGCGCGCCGTGGATCGGAACAGCGGATCTGTACTTGGCGTTGAACGCACGCTCGAGCGCAGCGGCGCGGTCGCCCGGCGGGAGGTCGCAGACGTCGGTCTCTTCAATGGGATTCGCGTAGCCGCGTCGAATGAGGTCATTCATCCACCACATTGTGAGCTGCGAGAGCCATCCGGCATTCGCGAGCGGATGCTCGTCTTTCGGAACGACGGGCGGCGGCTGTGGTGACGCTAGTCGCGCGTACGAGCCATGAGGCGATAGCGGTGGATTTTGTGCGTCAACTGGACCCATTGTTGTCGTGGTCATGACGCTGCAAGCGGCAGAATGGCGCGAGGCGCGAGGCCCGGCGGAAGTGGACTTTCCATGGTGTTCCGTGAATGACTTGATATCGCGCGAACAACATGTATACGAGCATTTATCCCTCTACAAGAGCCGTTGGAGAGGTCTATTCCCGTGTCTCAGTAGTTGGAGTCCTGTTGGATTGTGCGCCTGTGTAATCCACAATTGAATGAAACACCAGCGGCTGCGTAAACCACGGCTGAATGAAATCGCTCATCGGAGACCGTCGCGAAATGGCTACATCTTGTCTTTTGCCGTCCCGACGTTGCCGTAGCCGTCGACAAAGGCTCCTTCGTCCGCAGCATCCCGGCATTCGTCGTCTTGTTCGTCATCACCTTCTTCGGTCGGCAAAACGACTTGAAACGCCGACGACACGCCCGTGTACGGCGTGACATTGCCCGTAAAGAACCGCTTGTAGTCGCCATTGATCTTCAGTCGGTACGTCCCAGGCGTGGTCGTCGCGGGAATGCACCACTCGACCGTCACGGTCGATGCAAACGTCCCGCATCGGCGCCAGTGGAAAAACGTGTTGGCGTCGCCGTCGTCGGCATGCATGACCCAGACGCCACCGTCCGGCCGCGACGCGTCGACGAGCCACCGATGGACTTCGAGAAACGTGCCTTGCGTCCGGAGGTTGTTCTTCGGGTGCGCAGCATGGAACGTCGCTGTGACTGTCGAGCCAGGACGGTATTCCTTGAGCACGTCGGTGATCACGTCACCGTACGTGGCATTCGGCAAGAGACCGTCGTGCACGACGGGCAAGTTGTAGTCCAGCACGCCGACGCCCGTGATCTTGGGCGGGGGCAGCGTCGAGAACGTGACGCTCTTGGACTGACCCGCCGCGTGTGCGAGCGCTTCAAACTGCTGGAGCGTCGCACTCAGTTGGTTCGGGCCAAAATGCGTCGACGCGCCCTCGTATCGCTGGACCGCGTACTCCTCGCGAGTTGTCAAGTAGCCGCTGTAGGCGTTACTCAGTCCCGAGATCACAGGGTCAGTTGCGTCCTCGAGCGCGAGGTCGTTGACGAGAATCTGTTGAAGCGTTGTCCGGAGCCGCCGACCGGCCATGGTCGTTGCCTCGAAAGGAATGGCCGCGAGCGACAGCGTATCGCCAATGATAAACAACTGGAGCGGAAGCACGGTCGGCGAGAGACCGTAACTTGCGGTCGGGAAGATCACGGGCTTTTCTTTCTGGGAGCTCTGGAGCTCTGGAACCGTCGTGACCTTGGGAAACATCGACCACGTGATGCCTTCGCGAACGCCTTCGACGCCGCGACCGTCAAACGACGTGCCGCCAATCATCGATACGCCAATGCACCCAGGCGACGTCGAGTTGGCGCACTCTTCGTGGCAGTGCCACTTGTCCAGCAGCTTGACGCTCCCGTACTCGACATACTGGTGCGCAAAGCGAATGGGGCCCGTGACGACAGGCGAATAGAGCGCTTTGCGGTAAAGATCGCGGGCTTTCGCGAGCTGCGCGTTCGCGACAATGAGCATACGCTCAAAGTCCTTGTGCTGCGTCACGTGGTGGCGCGGACCACAAATGTTGGGACTCACGTCGCCTTCGTTGCTCTGCGCAAACGCCGCGACAAAACTGCGCGGGCGATCGAGGAGGTGGTTCGTCCCTTGCTCTTGCTCAAACACGTGCGCGGCGTATCCCTATTATGCACGGAGTTCAGTTGCAGAGGAGTCAGATCCCCACTGTCTACAAACCTTGTTGTCGCCTGTAATGAGCGTGTACCAGTTGCCCATGCTCGTGGGGTGCACGGCAAACCTACGAAAGGCAGCGACCATTAGAGTTCCCCAGGTTAGGCACCCTCAATCCACGCCACCACACCAGTTGATCATGCCGATGGGAAACCCATTGACGCCGTCAAACCGCCACAGCGTCATCTCCTTGTCCGTGTTGTGCTTGTACTTGGCGCGCTCGCTCTCAGGGTTTGCATTGTACGCTTCTTCCGACCGGTTCACCGACGCGTTTAGACACTCGCCTCGGGCGACGCGAATGAAACCGGGCTGCAAATTGTGGTGGGCGCGGACAATTGCCTCGACAATGCCGTCGACGACGCACTCAAAGTTCTGGCGATCGGCGCCGCGCAATGGCGGGTGCATGCTGTAGATAAAGTAGTGCGAAATGCCGCCGGGCGCGCAGTGCGTGTGCGTCGCGCTGATCATGACGTTCTCGCGCGCGTAGAGGCCTTTGGGGATCGCCGAATGGACCGCCAGGCGCGAGAGCACGGTCTGCGTGACCCACTCGGAGATCATCCCGAGGTCGCAGACCACGTAGACGCAGGCCTTGTTGGTCGGCGTGTGGACGAACGCAAACGCGCGCGCGCGCAAGCGCATGTGGATGCCGGACGTCAGCTGTCCGCCTTTGGCGTACCCAAACATCCCAACCTCGGCCGCAGGACCCGTAATGTCGTACATGGCTGCGCCGATCCGGAGATCGGATTCTGTTGGGAGTGGCGGCGGCGGGAACGCATACTCGGATGACGTTGAACTCGCGCGCCGAGGCCGTGGCGACGTAACGCTGGAGCTCCGACTCCGGACGGACGAGATCGACGCCCTGCGCGTCGCGACCGAGTCACGACGAGGTGGCAGGGCATCCGGAACTGCTACGCGTACAGGCACGACTGGTTCATCGTTCTCAACCTCGGTCTTGGGCCGCTTGATGGGAATACGCAATTCAAGCGCCTCCGGACGCAAGTCCGTCTCTGGATCTGGAGACTGGTCGCTCTGCTTGGCCTCGTCTGGACTGTCATTTGCGCCGTTGGTCTTGAGTCGCTTGGCCGGGTTACTCTCGTCCGCAACCTCCGGACGCAATTCCGTCTCTGGATCCAGTGGCTCCAGTGGCGGATCACTCTCTTTGGTCTCGTCTCCACTGCCCTGAGTGTCACGCGGTTTCGCGACGGGCGACTGGCCACGACGGCGCTTCTTTCGTCTCTTTTTCTGCGCCGACGACGGCGATGTCAGCGCGCTCGTGGCAGATGCCTGTGGCACTCGCACGCGTGGTGGCGCCATCGTGCCAATGAGTGTGTGATGTCGCGGGTTCTTCCGAAGAATGTTGTCCCAAGTTGAAGGAAGGTGCAGCAATCCAGCCAACCACCGAAGAAACCGCCATCGAGACCTGGCGCCACTATGGTGCGTAAAAGTTGCCAAGCAAATTTATGTTGCTATCAGTCAACTTAATGGAATAAAAAATGAACTTTGCTGTCAGCCTAATGCGAAATTCCAACTTTCAGGTTGGGGAGTGAGAATGCTCCTTGCGATAGATCCGCACGCGGTTTGTGCGAGACTTTCCGCAGTCTCCCGATCATCGACTCGACGGTGCTTGAGGCACAGTCAGGCACACACACACTTGCTCGGGAGATTGTGGCGAGCGAATCGTTGATGTTTGTTCATTTCTCTAGGGGTACACTAGCGCGTGTAACCCGTGGCCAGTTCCTTCACAATCGCACGATGCATGTTCAGACCTTTCTCTGTCTAATTTTATCCAATGGCCTGCAGCTATCCCGCACAATCTGGACTTGGTCCGACTCCCCGGCGCAAGTCACAAAACGCCCAAGTGTCGCTGACTTCTTTGTGCGGGTGTAGGTTCGAGCGCCCTCCACAAGTTGCGGCACAACAGCCTTCTCTGGACGAGAGAGAATCAGCGATCCAACACTTGTGCACAGCCTCTTCCGGACCTCATCCAGCATTCAGCGTGTGTGTGGCATCCAGAGCAAACGTCCATTGGACCATCCAGCGCAGAAGCGTGGCACCTCTCTTCAGTGACTGCACCACAGTCTGCGTAGTGACGGCATCCGGCTGGCGGAATCGACGGCGTAGACACACAGCGCACAAAGGCGACGGACGAAGAGCCGTCTCTCTCTCTCTCTCTCGAAGCGGCTGATTTTCCACGCGCGCGCATAAACAGATGCAGCGAGGCAGCGGCGGTGGCCGTGGCAGTGGCGGATTCGCAGCACGTGACAGCGTGCTCAACATTGACGGCTCGGACAGCGCGCTCCGCCTCGAACCGATTCGACCGAGTGGCGTGGCCATGTCATCGCCTCCACTCCATCCGCGTGACACCAACTATTACTCGCGCGACACAACACTCGGCGCGTCCATTATTATGGGCGCGCGTGACACAGTGTTCATGGGCGCTTTGCCACCGGCACCGTCGACGCGCCCGCGCCGCACGTCGACCGACGAAATCCGCGCGCTTCTCCAGCGCACAAACGTCGCGCTCGACAAGATTGTGAAGATTCGCGAGTCCATGGAGCCATTTGTCGACTTTAAGCAGTTTGACAAGCCGCGCGCCGGGAGCCGCGCGCTGTCGCACACGAGCTCGAGCCTCGACGACGCGCCGATTGCCGACGGCAACGTCCGCGGCCGCCCGAACAGCTACAGCAGCACAGTCTCGGAAGACCCCGTGGGCGACCGCTCAACGGGCTCGACCGAGTCGACGAGCTCCACCGAGAGCGCGAGCGAGCTCGGCTCGAGCCACGGCGACACGGAGATTAGTCACCGCAGCGGAACACACGAAGCCCATGACGCAGAAGCAGACCATCACGACGCGCACGCCCACGACGACGACGATGACGACGACGACAGTACGTTTTCGAGCGGCGACGAACTCCCGCCGCATAAAGAAGCGCGCCTCGAGCGCCTCAAGAACATTACGATCGCGTTCCACGACGGCCTCCCGACCGAGTTTTTCATGGCGCTCGCGCGGTGCTTGCACTCGTCGGTCGAAGTCAAGACGCGCCACTCGCGGTTCAGCTTTTTCAAAGACACGTTTGTCGGGAGCGACGCCGTGCGCGACATGGTGCTCGCAGGCTTTGCCGACGACCAGACGCAGGCCCTGCGCTTTGGCCACTTGCTCGTCAAGCTCGGGTACATTGAGCACGTGTCGCGGACCGACGACCAGCTCCATAACAACAAGGACAATTTCTATCGCTTTACGCGCGCCATTGACCACGACGTCGGTGACGGTGGAGTCGAGCCTGGCCGTCGCATGTCGGTCAATGCCAACAACTATCGCGAGTCGATGGTCTCGCGCGAGTCCACGGCCAGCGTCGAGTACGACTTTTCCGAAGCGTCCGACGAAGTCCACGCGCTCGTGACGGACGAGACGCTCTCGATCTTGGCGCGCGTGCTGTACAAAGTCTTTGAGCGCAAGAACAAGCTGCTGTTCTACAAGGGCTTTAGCAACTGTTTCCTCGGCGCCGAGGCCGTGAACGTCATTCGTGAGCTCCGCATCGGCACGACGATTGTCGACGCTGTGCTCATTGGCCAAGCGCTCTTGGACGACAAGATCATCGAGCCGATTGCACCGAATGTCACGACGTTCCAGGACCGCATGGTGTTTTATCGACTGTGTCGAGTCCCGCCGTCCTAGAGCTGTCGAAGATTAAACAGTTTTGATGCGTGAGTAGCAAAGAGCGTTTCGTAGGACTATGGTACCAGCCGTGCGCGTATTTAATGGCAGTTTACGTTTCTGAATCGAGTACTCGTACCGCTATCGGTGGTTGTCGTCTTCGGGCATGAGTGCGGAGATCATGGCAGGTGACTCGCGTAAACACGCTTCATCCGAAGACTCCGATCCTGCGCTCTCGCCATCGCTGTGAGCTTGATCGGCCCGTCGGTCGAACGACGGCGCTCGTTCAGTGTATGGTCCGTCGGAGAACGCGCGCTTGACGCGCACTTTGGGTACCATGGACATGGTCAGCGGACACTTCTTCTTTGTTTCGTGGGGCTCGGCATTCCTAGGATTCGTAACGCTCGCCGCAGATGGAGGTTCATCACTGGCGATCATCTTTTGACTTCGCTTGCCTTTGGAGTCACCTGCTCGCTGACAAATTCGAAGCTCCAGCTCCAACTCGATGCCCACGAGGTACCGGTGCATTGCATTCACAAAGCGCGTACGGTACGACGGGGGACTGATAATGGTCGGATTTCGGAATGTCAGACTTGCCTTCGAAGTCGACTCCATCTTCTTGAGCAGATCGAACTGGTGCAAGTAATCAATAACACCAACAACGACTTGTCGTCGCTCTTCGTCAAACACCATGATCTACAAGAGATGAGCAGACTCGGTCAGCTGCCGGTCGAGATCCCTGTCGATGATGACGAACGTACCAGAGAATAGTCGATGACTCCAGCGCGACAGAGAAACCCCGTGTCGTTTTGAAACGCCATCTCGACAACATCCAAGTCGGCCTTGCGGACAGGGATTGGGATTCGTTCCATCAAGTTCCCATCGAGTAGTACTGGAAGGTTGTGAATCATGCGTCGAGGCAGTTCACCTTCCACGGACTCCTCGTTGCCAGGGCCAGTGTATCGACGCCGGGTAATGCCTTTGATATCGTACGTCTGGCCGGGAGGAAAGCCATACGTGATGTTCTCCATCACAACAATGTACACCGCGTGCTTGTGCAACCGTTTCTGGCACGTGACCTTGAACAACCCGAGAATCTTCGTGATGACCGTTGGTGTGTCTGTCTTCATAAGCTTCGACATGAACTTGAAGTAATGAGGTGCCATGTGCAAGAACATGTTGAACTCGTTCACTGGAATCCCCTTCATCACATAGCGTTTATCGTGCGTCTATAGCAACAAACAAATCAATTAGCAGTCATAGACGCATCAAACGGAAGGGAAACGCACCATCGAGAAGAATGCGCCAGACTTTCCGCCTGATGCCTCCCACTGTTTGCTCCTTGCAAGCGAGCAAAGAAAGTCAACGTTTCCATGGCCAGATAACGCCCGGAGCGAGTGGAACTCTGCAGCAAAAAACGCGACACATCGGAACTCGTGCTTTGTCGAGCCACTATCAAAAGCGAACTTGACTTCGGTGTGCTGAGCGCCCGCTGTGTATCGAAGCTTCTCGAGATACATCAGCTCCATGGAGCTTGATATGCTTTCTCGCCGATGCCGAGCAGCCTGTTTTGTTCCAAGGGTAAGTTCTTCGGCCCGAAGTTCCGATGCGAGGTCAAGAAGGTTGGCAAAATGTGACTGGAGCGCAACCACGTAGCCTTGTGAGCAGAGCGCAAACGAGATTAATGACCCGAGGTCGTGCTCATGCACCATGAAGACGTAGCCGTTCACACCGTCAGGGAGCTCCATGTGGCCGTCGGCCAAAGCATCCGGAATTGGGCGGAAAGTCTTGATCTGTACAGGATCGGAGTTACCAGCGAACGTTGTCGTCAGAGATGTGACTGCAGTAGGATGCAAGAACGAGTTCACACCAGAATCCATCGATAACCGGGTACGGCGGGCGGAGATCAGGTTGACGCTCGATGCCGAGTCAGAACTGGAGAGATCGTAGGTCTTGGCAACGACAGATCGATCATCCGCAGGGGGGATATTCTCTGGCTTGTCGGCATTATCAATCACCACCGGTCCCATGAACCAATCAGTTGGAATTCGGCGTTTCGATGGAGAGTCTGGTGCGACTTTCTTCACTGTGGCTTGGCCAACTGGTGGTGCGAACGACATCGTAGTGTTTGTGAGGCGCTGTACTTCGATAAAGAGAGCCTTCCTGAGGATATTGCACTGCAGCACGTTCGCGCGACCAGTTCTAACAAGTTTCTCTAGCCGTTCGGCCATCGCGTTGATGCTGGATGTGACCTCCTCGCGAAGTTTCATCAGATCATCCTGAGGAACTCGAACAACCGCCGAGGTCAGCACATGCTCGGCGATCCGGAGATTGTCTTCGAGGACGTCAATATTGGTCTCCAAAAACTCCTTCGCCACTCGGAGCAGATCCGAAAACTCTTCTTCGAATTCGACGAGATAGGTCCTTCGTGTTTCATTGTCCACATCAAGCTTGCAATGCATCGTGGAGGCAACGAGCTTGTACGGTCGCCATATCGGTTTCTTCTTTCGGGTCTGTTCGGACACATCGCTATAGGAATCGGATGGCATCTTTGAGAAAGCGGGCGGGACCCACGATGAAGAGCCCTCGTCAGACGCTCGCGACGAGCGCATTCGCCGGAGAAAACGAAACGAAGCACTGCGCCCGAGGCTTTGCCCGTTATGCACACTGTCGGAATCTTCAGCTGCGAGGAATGACGCCCGCTTCCGCACGATCAGTTCATTGAGTGCCACGAGCCACTTTTGCCGACTGGTTCCATCTACGGCATTCAAACGGATGCGGTGCTGACCATTGATCACGAGGAACTGGAACTGATTCGGATTAGGCGAAGTCTCGGGCGTTGTCGACGTATGACGATCAATCGGAATCACACTGACGGCCACGAGCGAAGCTCTATCGCGCAGACACACCAAACAGCTCGTGTCTCTCCGGAGAATAAAATACCGAAGCTTCCAGCTGCGCGAGAATGTTCCGCGCTGACCAAGCCAGCCCTCTCGCAACACGTTCTCGTCCGAAAATCGAACCACAGTAAAGTGGGACAGTGCCGACGATGGCGTACTCAGTCGAAAGTGCGCAAACAGCGAGTCGTTATACTCGCGGTAGTACCGGTGTGGTGTCGATGCCGACGACGTGTCGGTGAAGAACAACTCGTCGCTGCTGCCATTTCGCTCGCGTGCCGCGGGAATGGTCGCGTCACCACCATTCGCTGCTTCCGGCACGCTCGGTTTCTTCACGCGCATGCGGATCCATCGTCTTCGTCGCACAAAGTGGTAGTACTCTCGCTTGACTTTCGACGTGCCTTCGGCCAGTCGCCGATTGATGCGCGCGATCGTCGAGCCGTACGTCCATCCGTCTTCGTCACAGTGCGTGTACTCGAGGTCCGGAAGCCACGGGTGGCTCCACATCCACTCGCTGCTTGGGAGCACGCCAATCTCCATGTTCTCGACGTCTTGTTCTTTCAGTGCATTGAGCTTGGCGTCGTCGTGGATGTCGGCCGCTGCTTCGGACAGTGCGGGGTACGTATTCCCACTGCGGTCGCAGAAGCGGTCGTAGACCCACCCGTGGAACGGCTGGTACGTCTGCACTTCGAACGCTTCTTCTAGAACCGCTTCGAGTCGCTGTTCATCTTGAGCCTGTTGCAGCACCAGCTGCGCGTGAATCGCGTCGCCGTCGTCCCACATCGCGCGTCGCACGCTCGCCGGGCGTCCGTAGAACCGCCGTGGAGACGCTGCCACCTCTCGCTATCGGTCGGTCGTGTACGCGCCGCTTGTCCACCGCCTTCGCTTGGTCGTTGGTGCGCGTCGGGGCCGCCGCGGCGCGATGGTTACCCGTCAGGTGTCGTGGTGTTTGGTGGGCGATGCTGAATTCGCCACGACAACGGTTACCCTGGGTTACACCCTGATGTGAAATATGCACACGCACGTCGCACAATGTGGACAAAACCCAGATGTTTCTTGAATCTGGACAAAACTAGATATTTTTGCATACTGTGTTCGAATGTGGGGAAAGAACCGAGATATTCGACGTGGGTTACATTTTGTTGGGATAGAGGTACACTTGATCGTCCACTGAAGTACGATGGGTGATTGGAGACAGGGCAGGCATTTCACATATCCCAGTACATTGACGACCGATGTGTAGCCATCTTGGGCCAAGATTCACGACGCTGGATGTAAATGAACGAGCATGCATGTATTGTATTCTTGAGGATTGTCAATCGACTCCTGTGTCTCCAATACCATCGCATTGGCGGATCTTACTGGACACGCACGTCCCGACGCACGACCTCAATGACTTCATCACCTTCCGCTGGCTCGTCGTCGTGCTGGAAGCTCTTGCGCGATGGACGCGACTCGGTCTCCGACTCCGTATCGCCGTAGTGACACAAGTTGGTGAGCAGCGGGATGAGGTACTTGTTGTCGAACTGCAACAGATGCATGTTCTTGTGCGGACGCACGTTCTTGTCGAGCGCCAGTTCTTCTTCCGGCTAGAAACGACAGTACACCACTCAGCACAAACCCCACGGTGTGATCCAGGCAGCACGTACGGTCAAACGTGGAATGTTGAGCTTCTTGAGCATGGCGACCGTGCCACCGCCCATAAAGAAGATGGAGAGCAAGATAATGACCATGGTCGTCGCGAGCACCTCGTTCTGCTTCTCACCAGGGAATCCCTTGGCCAGCGCAAAGGCCACAGCGCCGCGCAATCCGCTGTACCAGATCATGTGCTGTTGGTTCATCGTAATCGGGCTGCTCTTGCGCGGACCTCGGTTTAGGATCGCCGTGAGAGGGTACACGTGGAACGCTCGGCCAAGAAGGCAAAACGCGGCGGTCCAGAAAATGAACGAAAAGCTGTAGCCCGTGCGGAGCGCAAACACCGTCAAGCCCAAGTCTAGAGGTCACACAAGTCAGTGGGGCGATCCACATTCGCAGTTGACTCGACGTACTCAAGAACACAGCCGTCTCTGTCATGTGTGCGACTGTGTTGAACACGCGCGAGCACCTGGAAGACACTACAGGTCAGTACACAGAATGAACACTCTCTCGCAACACAGCAACGTACACTTCCTGTGCGTCGGGCGTGAGGTTGGGCGTCGCGTAGTGCTTCATCGCAATGCCCGCGAAAATGATCGCGACGACGCCCGACATTTCCAAGATCTGGGCAGCGAGGAACGGCAAGTACGCAAACATGACGTACACGCCGACTTCATGGAGAAGGCAAGTGCGGAGGTTCGAGTGCTTGAAAATGAGGGCAGCGAGCATGCCCGAGCAAAGCCCAATGAGCGTCGAGCCGAGGAATACGAGCGCAAACTCGATGAGCGCAAAGAACATGGGCGTCGCCGAGTACGAGTAGCCGATGAACTTGGAAAAGGTCGTGAACAAGCAGATCGCCACGGCGTCGTTGAGCGAGCTCTCGCCAAAGACCAAGTAGAACAGCGTCGGGTCGACGTGGAGCTCGGCAAAGACCGCGAGCGTCGACACAGTGTCAGTTGCACTGATGAGCGAGCCAAACGTCAGGGCCTCGGCGAGCGACAGCTTGGTCGTCCACCCAAAGCACCCAACAATGTACAGCAGCGAGCCCGACGAAATGCTCATGATCATCGTCCCAAAGATCGAGTACGTGAGAATCGGCGTGATGTTTTCGAAAAAGTACCGACGCTTCATCGTGTAGCCCGAGTTGAAGATAATGGGCGGGAGCAAACCCACGAAGAAGATGTTGGCGTCAAACTCCATGAGCGATGTCGAGATCGAGTCCGACTTGAGCATGCATACCAAACTCGCAATGGCGCCGACCATGATCACGGCTGCACACAGCGACAGAGTGTGTTAGGTGAGAAGGAAGCGGCGTCACACAGTGTGCGTACCGGCGGCTTCGGGGAGCCAGTGGAGATGGAGCTTGTGCGTCGTGTAGTTGGCCACGACGATGCCGGTCATGAGCAGCGAGAGAAAGGTCGCAAAGTACAGCGAGAGCTCCCACTCATGGCTGTTGGTCGACACATTTGCTTCGACCTGGACGTCGGAGCTGGTCATCGCTACTCGTCGGCAGTCGTTGCTGGGAGCTTCCGGATCTGCTTCTGGTGCCGCAATGCCGGAGAGACTCGAGAGAGTCGAATGTGTGAGTTTCTCTGCCCTTCGTTGGATAAATATAACGACGGGCGTAACGGACTCGCAGCAGCTCGATGACCACACTCTTGCTTGGCATCAGGATAAAAGTAGACGTTGGAATGAATGGGCATGATCCTAAACATTGATTTGAGGTTCTCCACCAGCGTGAGAGCGCCATGACTTCCATTCATCACTCCCCCTAAAGCTGTAGCGAACACGCTAAACAAGAGTAGCTTTGACTTGGGGAGTGTCATTCAAAAATTACTGTTACGGTGAATAAATACTTGCTGCGAGCGTCACTAGGCGCCCATGATTGCTGGTAGCGGAGACTTCTATCGTCTGTTGGCTCGAAGGCGTGACTTTAGATCCACAGCTCCGAGTAGTTTTCACTGGGGATCGAGCGCGAGGCGCGGAGCACGAGCATTTCTTCGCGCACTGGCGACTGAACGTCCGAGGCCGTACGGTCCATCTCCGGGGCATCGACGACCTGGACATCGTCGTGGAACCGCACAGTGCGCTTGGCGGGCGTCGACACCGTCGGCGTCGTCATGCTGTGAATCTGGTTGGCGTGCTCGAGCACGAGCTTGCGGCGTTGCGACGATACGCTCTCGGACGCGTGCTCGACCTTTTCGAGCACATTCATGGCGCGGTCCCAGTGGTTCTGGACCATGAGGACCATCGCGTGCTGGCGCGACTTGTGGAGAAACGCGAGCGCGTTGCGCAGGCCTTCGCAGCTCGGGACGGCGGTCGTCGGCGCCGAGAGTTCCATGTCGCAGGGCGCGCGGGGGGAGCTGGAGCCGTCGCGCTTGCAGGTCTTGAGCGCCGACTTGAGCGGCTCAGCAATGGCAGCGAGCGACGCGGAGCGCACGCGCTTGAGCTGTGGTCGGTCGGCCATGGTCGGCACAACGATCGCGGTCGCGAGGCACGAACTCATGGTCCTGTGAATACTCGAGATGGGGTAAATGTGGAAATGGGGATGCTGGGAGGTCGAGTCGACTGGATGTTCCGGATGCCACAAACACGGCTTCAATGTTTTCCAGAGAGAATCAAGGAATGAACCTGGGTCTGATGTGCCGCCTGTCAAGGCCTCCCACAACATCCAGAGTTTGCAACGTTGCAAACGGACAGCCCACCACATTTCGATTAGGGGTGTGGGTCACCACAAAGGATTTGTGGGCCACGGCGCACGTGCGTGATCCGGGTGGAGGTTGTCGGACCTCTATAAACGTATCCCTTGTCAGCGTAGAAATCGCGGCCTTTTGTCTAGACAGCATACACGTGTCGACATGTACCTCTATAATCGAATGCTTGATGGAGCCATCCAGACCCCACCATCAAGTCAGCTGGAAGGCAACTGCCGGCCTGGTCATTTTGTTGTGGGCGAGTGCAGACCAAGACAACATGGTGTGGAAATGGTGATCGCGGTGAGGACGGATGGCTTTGTCACACGGCCGCCACACACAACTTGTGCGTGCCCCGCCTGTTCCAATTGCTTGATCGAGTAAGCACATGGGCGGGGATTTGCTGCCGCTACACTCAGTACCCACCGTTGGTTCTCAATTTCCAGATTGATCTCGCAGGTCCCATGCGGACGCTGCCGCGATGTTTACCCGAGGGCGTGTATGCGAAGTGCCGTTCTCGATGCACAAGCCCATAAACCGCCATCTGAGATGCCCCCGTTGCTGTGGTTCAGGCTCTTGGTCAAGACCACTAGACCGCCCACGTCCACAGAGTATGCGTGCGACAGAGCAGCCAAGCGCTGGACTACCACCAGCACATATGGCACAGCCGCTCCTGCGCGCATGGAAGGATGAGAGCCACAACGCAGACCGATGGCCTCGACGCAGTATTTTCTGTCCCGGGGTCCTGAAATTTGTCCTAGGTGATCGGATGTCTCTTACGGAATCATGTGAAAATCAGGGAAATCAACCTGAGTTTCCCTCAAAATTATCCGACGTATCAGTTTGTGTCCAGGTCGTCAGTGTCACACTGGTGAGAGTGTGACACAGCTTTCGAGGCTTCTTTGCTGTGGGTTCCGCCCGTGACAGTTGGTTCTCTCCCCTCTGTTGTGGACATCTGAGCGCTTACCGTAGTTGCTGCAACCAGCAGCCGTGGAGTGTGTGGGCGACAGCAGGCAGCAGGCACCACAGGTTCACAGCCTCTACCCCGCCATGATTGGTCTCCTACAACTGGCAATGTGGCTGAGCTGTCTCGGGTTCCCACGCGGCTGCTGCCACACCGTTGGTTGCCTCCTTCCACTTGAAGTCGAATCCAACATAGGTGCACCAACCAGCAACAACTTATAGCTCCACCTCGTACCTATTCGGGAAACAAGGTGGTTTCGTACTTAACCGGACATGTTCTTGGTATCCTTCAAGCAGAACTGCTCGAAGAACACTATGACGACGGTGCTGAAGCTGGTGGCGGCCACGGCGGCGGTGCTCAGCGCGGCAACGGGCGCGCAAGCAGAGTCGATCGTCAAGCAGGTTAGACCGCGCATCCGTTCCGGTCTATTCATTGGCGATATATGGCGACCTCACGCGATGATGTGAACCGCAGGTCGTTGTTCTCTCGCGCCATGGTGTCCGCGGTCCGTACGGACTGGGCACGGACGTGCCACAACGAGATATCCTCGATCAATACGTGCGCAATCCCGATGTCCAATTGCCGCTCCGAGCGGTCGAGTGGGGAACGTCCGAGACCGACGATCCGGCCGAGGTCGTGTCGCCCAAGCTCACGAGACATGGCTACAAACTCGTCGAGACCATGGGCAACGTGAGTCTCTTGAGCAAGACTGTTGAGATAGAAGAGTGAGTCCAACTGACGAGGCATGTTGTTTCTAGTATTTCCGCCAGCACTTGTACGAGAAGTTTATCCACGACACGCCGTGTGACCAATTGTATGCGTACGCCGACGCCAACCAACGCGACAATGTACGCGGCAGTCGTTGTGCTTTGGGTATCAAGCTATAACTGACGTTGTCGCCGTAGCTCACGGCGCAAGCGTTCTTGGGCGGCGCTTTTGGAGCGTGCAATGATACGGTACCAATCACAGCAGGCACGAGGCTCCTTTTTGAACAAGGTCAAGACCCGACCGCGACATGCCCCGTTTGCTCACGGACGGGTACGTTTGAAACATGCAGTGTTCTGTCATATCTCTCACTTTTGTTTGGTTGCTCCAGTGTACAATGGAATCGCTGGTGCTCCGGACTGTCGCTACATTGTCCACGAGAACCGCCAACTGATCCACGAAGTGAACCACCTCCTCGGCTGCTGCGCGCCGCCAGTGTGTGGGAAGCATCCGCCGCCGTCGGACGCCAATGACACGTCGCACCCCGAGTGCTCGTTCTTTGAGATCCCGTCGGTCTGGAGTGGCGCGTTCTACCAGCCGTGGAAAGACCCGCTCTCGAGCGCCGAGTACTTTACCGAGTTTCTCATGCTCCAGGCGCTCAACAACATGACACTGCCACGCCACATTGCGTTCAACACGATCAAAAACATCGCGCGACTCCACGAAGCGCACATAGATCTCGTGACGAACGACGTGAACTCGGCCAACTTTGGCGCGACGTTGCTCGCGCACATCACGGCGAGCTTTGAGCAGCGCGCGACTGGCAAAAACATTTCGCTGCCCGCCAACAAAGACGGCCCGGCGCTTGACCAGGGCGCGAACAACCGCTTCCTCTACTATGCCGGCCACGACATCAACATTCTGTACCTGCGCAACTTGCTGCGGTGCGTAGGTGTGGTCTTGGTGACCTCATTGTGGTGGATGCTGACCGCTTTCTCAATAGTCTCCAGTGGTACACGCGCGGCTGGCACCCGCATCAACCAACGCCCGGTGGCATGCTGATCTTGGAGCTGCACGAGCGTTCGGCGACGAATGCCGGCGGCCTGGTCTCGTCGTCGACGACCGCATCGATGTCGCGTCGCCGACTTGTTGGCGAAGATCGTCCTGCCGTCGATCGTCACTTTATCAAGGCCTTCTTCGTCACCGCGAGCCCCGAGCAAATGCGCAATGGCGAACCACTCTCCCAGTCCAACGTACGTACAACGCTTGGTTGAACTTGCGTGTGTCACTCACTGTGTTCTCCATAGAGTCCCGACGTTGTGCCAATCGTCATTCCGTTCTGCTCAGAGGACGAGCTCCAGCCCGACGGGTCGATCTTGACCGTGTGCCCCTTTGACAAGTTCAAGACGCTCGTGGGCAAGACGCTCAAGCACGAGTGCGTCGCGGATTCCCTTCGTCCGTTTGTCGACTCGCTCGATACTGGAGGCGGCGCGAAGCCGTCGCCCTCGGGCAGCGGTCTCCACATGATCATGTGGCTCCTGTTTGTCGTGCTCCTCGTCGTGTTCATTGGTATCATCGCGCGCCACTTGCTGCTCCAAAGCAGTGGCGCCGGCGGGGACAGCTCGTCCAAGCCCGAGTACGGGACGTTGCCCCAGGTCGCGTCCGAATAAGGCAGCGCTGTGCATGTTTCCATTCGAGCTGCGCATGGGAGTCTTTTGTGTGAGCTGTACATACGACGCGGTTTTCATTTTCGCCAACGTTTAAACCAACAAATGCCATACCAACGTCTACGCTGCCACAGCCTTTTCATTCTCGGTGGTGGCAATCGAGTCAGGCCGACGATCATAGAGAACGCCAAGCGATGGGTCGTTCTCAAACGCCTTGGGCCCCAACGTTTCAATGCGGTAGCCCTCGGGGTAATTGTTCTCATACACGTTGAACAGTGGGCAGTATCGCACCGGCGTCTTGCCTTCCATGGGGCGCTCAGGCGTTCGTCGGAGCACTGTTGTCCGCGGTAAGCAGCAGTTGCGGATGACAAACGCACGCAACCGGAGCGTCGCATGGACGAGTTTCTGAAGCCACACAGGCGCCGTCTTCATGCCGAACGCGTCGAGAAGACGCTGGTCCATGAGCGAGCGGAGGCTGACGTCGACTGCTCCGCGAAGACCTGGGATCGGTGGCACGATCGAGAGAAAGTGCGCAACCGTAGCCTCGGCGACCTTGCCGTTTGTGGGAGCATACTTCATGTACTTAGCCTCGTACTCCTGTTGGAAACGAACCGATCTGTCAGCGGATACGGGTTTGAAGAGACGGAGAGACGCACCTCATTAAACTTGAAGAATGCCTCGAGACTCGGCGGAATGTTCTTGATGCCCATGCGGATCCCAATCTCGCGCCAGTAGACGTAGCCGGCATTCCTCTCCTTCTCCGTCAGCGTGCGCCACTCGAAGCGTTCAACCCAGCGCACAGGCTCGCATACAAACACGCTGAGCGTGTAGAGGTAGTCGCCCTGGCCGATATTGTACTTGGAATGGAGAAAGTTCATGCGGCGCACGGCGAGGATCGCACGCGTTTCGTCATCGACGTCGTTCTCGTAGAGTTCGCGAAGGAGAAACTCCGTATCGTCGACGCGACGCCCAACGCGATGCGTCAGTTCCTGTGTGTGGCTCAAGAGTTTAGAGATGCTGGGAATGGCGTACGTCCGGAAGAGACCAAACTCGAGACTCTTTTGGCCCAGAAAAGGGAACTCGTACTGGAACACCATTTTCCTACACAGTGGTCTCGTTAGTCTGCGACAAAATCCCGCCGAACGTCGGACAACGTACTGGATCTGATGGGCCGTGCGAAAGCCCGCGACGAGCGGATCCAGCATTTGCTCGATCGCCTTCTGGCGACAGTAGCGTGCCGAGCGGACGTACGCGAGGTAGAGCACCAGGAGCGTCGTCACAGCAGCACTCGCGGGAATAACGGGCGGCAGCGTCGTCAGCGTCATCAGCATGGGGCCAACTATCTCGCGGTCTGGAGAGGAAATGGCCAAGTGCTGGGCTATTCACCGCCAACGGCACGCCAACTTCACGTGAGGTTCTCGTGGCAAGGCAGAGCGCATCCTCGTTGGGTTCCAAGTCGACGTCGTACCATGAGGAAGAAGGCGACCTTTAAAGATACTGTACGTAGATCTAGGTGTACCTACCTGCCAATGTATCACACTCTTGGCTACGGAATCCCATCGACCTTTACGCCGCCGCGGCGGTCTCACTAGCAATCGAGTCAGGCTGACGTTCATGGAGAACGCCAAGCGATGGGTCGTTCTCAAACGCCTTGGGACCCAGCGTTTCGATGCGGTAGCCGTCGGGGTAGTTGTTCTCGTAAATGTTGAACGCTGGACAGTACCGTGTCGGCGTTTTGCCTTCCATCGGACGCTCAGGCGTGCGGCGGTTGATCTTGGTGCGCGGCAAACAGCAATTGCGGATGACAAACGCACGGATGTGGAGCGTCGCGTGCAGCAGCTTCTGAAGCCACACTGGCGCCGGCTTCATCTCAAACGCGTCGAGGAGACGCTGGTCCATGAGCGAGCGAATGACGGCATCCACCGCTGTGCGAACTCCAGGGATCGGTGGCACCACCGACAGAAAGAGTCCGACCGTGGCGTCCGCGACCTTGCGGTTCGACGGCGCGTACTTCATGTACTTGGCTTCGTACTCCTCGTTGTACTTGAAGAATGCTTCGACACTTGGCGGAATGTTCTTGATGCCCATGCGGATGCCGATCTCGCGCCAGTACACGTACATGGCATTACGTTCCTTTTCGGTCAATGAGCGCCACCCAAAGCGCTCGAGCCAGCGCACTGGCTCACAAACAAACACGCTGAGCGTGTAGAGGTAGTCGCCTTGGCTGATCTTGTACTTGGAATGGAGAAAGTTCATGCGGCGCACGGCGAGGATCGCACGCGTTTCGTCATCGACATCGTTCTCGTACAGTTCACGGAGGATAAACTCTGTATCGTCGACGCGCCGACTGACGTGGTGCGTCATCTCCTGTGTGTGACACAGGAGCTTGGAAGTGCTTGGAATGGCGTACGTCCGGAAGAGCGCGAACTCGAGACTCTTGGAGCCGAGCAAAGGGAACTCGAGTTGGAACAGCATTTTCCTACACACCACCAATGAGTACCGATACTACGGCATTGAGGAGGACACAAGAACGTACTGGATCTGGAGCGCCGTGCGAAAGCCCGCGACGAGTGGATCCGGCATTTGCTCAATTTCGTGTTGGCGACGGTAGCGCACTGCGCGGACGTACGCGAGATAGAGCACCAAGAGCGTGGTCCCAGCGGCAGCGGCAGTCGGCAGCGTCAGCGAATTCAGCAGCGACGTCAGCATGACAGCGCGCGCTGGAGAGAAAGCTGGTGCCGACGGCGCTCGAGGTCTCAGGCCGCGTGTTTCTGGAGTGAAGAGTCCCGCGGGTCACGGAAACGTCAGCCGCAATCAGCGCATCCTCATTGGACACTGAAGGTCCCACCCTGGCAACTCGGTCAAGAATCCACTACGGAAACGTTACTGTAGTTCAGTAGATTTACGATGAGGAAACCCTAAAAACGTAGAGAAAAAAATGAAAAACAGAGTAGGATGTCGAAAAACAGAGAAGGGTTAGTCATCCCTCCTTTGTCTTGGAGCAAGAGCCCATGCGAAGGGGGGAGGGTACCCCCCGGAGCATGATCTCTTGCGACCCAACACTCACCAGAATTCATTATCTATCCCAGCGCGTGCCTTGCCCGCCACGAGCGAAGCGAAGTTGGCGGCGCAAACGCCGCGCAAGATAGCGCGAAGCGCGTACAAACATGGATACTATCTAACGATGTCGCCTCTCCTAATGTAGCCATCTTTACCCTAACCTCCACTGCTTGATTGGCCAAAAACCTGTTTTCTCTGTTTTTCGACATCTCTTCTCTGTTTTTGGGGCTTTGTCATTTACGATTCATTTCGAGACTCGCGGTGGTCGTGTCGAGCATCCCCTGTGGTTCACGTCCCTGGTCATTGTAGCCATGTGGCTTTATCTGCATGTGCGAGTCTCAGTTGGCGGCAATTGAGTCGGGCTGACGCTCGTGGACAACGCCTAGCGTCGGGTCGTTCTCAAACTCTTTCGGTCCCAACGTTTCGATGCGGTAGCCATCGGCGTACGTCTTTTCGTACATGTGGAACACCGGGCAGTAGTGCGTCGCTGGCTTGCCCTCCATCGGACGCTCGGGCGTGCGGCGGTTCATCTTCGCACGCGGGAGGAAAAAGTTGCGGATGACAAACCCTCGGAAGAGGAGCCCGGCCTCGACGACCTGTTGAAGCCACACGGGCGCGGGCTTCATGCCGAACGTGTCACAGAGACGCTGGTCCATGAGCGAGCGGACAATAGCGTCACCAGCCGCGCGGAGACCGGGGATTGGCGGCACAATCGAGAGGAAGAGATCGACTGTAGCGTCGGCGACCTTGCGGTTCGACGGCGCGTACTTCATGTACTTGGCTTCGTACTCCTCGTTAAACTTCATGAACGCATCGAGGCTCGGCGGAATGTTCTTGATGCCCATGCGAATGCCGATCTCGCGCCAGTACACGTAGACGCCGTTGCGCTCCTTCTCCGTCAGCTTACGCCACTCAAAGCGGTCAATCCAGCGCACTGGCTCACACACAAACACGCTGAGCGTGTAGAGGTAGTCGCCTTGGCTGATCTTGTACTTGGAATGGAGAAAGTTCATGCGGCGCACCGCGAGCATCGCGCGCTCCACTTCATCGACGTCGTTTTCGTACATTTCGCGAATCAAGAGCTCTGTGTCGTCGTAGCGACGCCCCGCGTGGTGCGTGAGCTGCTGCGTGTGGCTCAAGAGCTTGGAGATCGTCGGAATGCCGTACGTCCGGAAGAGACCAAACTCGAGACTCTTTTGGCCCGTGAATGGGAACTCGTACTGGAACAGCATTTTCCTACACGACACAAATGAGCGTGATGCCCGGACATGGAGTATGATACGAGAACGCACTGGATCTGGTGCGCCGCGCGGAAGCCAGCGACAAGCGGGTCTGGCAGTTGATCAATCTCTTTGCGGCGGAGGTAGCGCACGGAGCGGACGTATGCGAGGTAGAGCACCAAAAGCGTCGTCACGACCGCCGCAACAGTGGACGTCGTCAGCGTTGTCAGCGCCGTCAGCATGGTTCCGGTCCGGTGGTCTGGGGGTCTGGAGGGAGAATTGCCGACTGCCACGACGAGGGCCACGCGAACGGGAGCACGACGAGCATCGATGCAGTCCAGCCAGCAGGCTCAATGAGCGGGAAACCCTCGTCCCACCGTTGCGAATCTTATATCTTATCCTAGTGTGTCAGATCCGTGCCACAATTAGATTCTCGTGACAGGTGGTGATACCTATTGGGATAAGATAAGGTGAAGGTCCTCCTTTGGCACACTTCTGCCACATGGGTGACCGTAGTGTCGTCGCGCCGACATCAGCACTCTCGACGCTAATGCAATCGCGTGGGTTTTCAAAGCTCAAGCGCGTGGTGGCAAAATCTCAGAAGCGTCGGGCGGGCAGCGTGGATGGCATCTGTCAGTGTGGCATGATATGGCAGATCATGGATGCGAAACGCGCCGCCGCGGTCATGGGCCAAGAATCCCGACCTGGTCAGCGCGTTCTTCGCAGATGCCACCGTCAGACTGATACTCAGCATGGTTGACTTCCGACGGCAGTGCCGTGTGCCGAGATCACCACGTGATCTGATGACACGTCTGTCCATTGCATTGGATAGAGTTTCAGGTGCAACGCAGAACGTTGCGATGGCAGTGTCCAATTGACCCTGTCACGAGTCGCCATCGCAGCTTTCACTGTCATCGAGACTGACCATGGCATCATACACACGACTCGTTGGATTCAGTGACATTTAGATTAGTTATGAAGCCATGCCAACACGGGCGTCGACCAACACTTCGCACTGTCAGGTCGGTGCACTCGCGAGGACACAGAAGTCTAAGCTAGTGGTGGGCTTACCACGCGCCGTGGAGGCCTCCTTCTCGGTCGCGGAAGTTGACCGACGCCGCCTTGAGGTCCTGGATGCCGACCATGGCCTCGCCGAGGTTCTTGCTGATGTCCATGAGAATCTTGGGGTCCTTGAAGTGGGTCACAGCCTGGACCATAGCCTTGGCGCGTTGCGCCGGGTTGCCACTCTTGAAAATGCCCGAGCCCACAAAGACGCCGTCCATGCCGAGCTGCATCATAAGCGCAGCATCCGCCGGCGTCGCGACACCGCCAGCCGCAAAGTTGACGACTGGCAAGCGACCCGTCTCGGCGACTTCCTTGACAAGGTGGTACGGCGCCTGCATCTCCTTGGCCGCAACGAAGAGCTCGTCTTCGTCCATGGTCGTGAGGCGCTTGATCTCGCGCTGAACAGCACGCGCGTGGCGCACGGCCTCGACGACGTTGCCCGTGCCGGCCTCGCCCTTGGTGCGGAGCATGGCCGCGCCTTCGGCAATGCGGCGCAGCGCCTCACCGAGGTTGCGGCAGCCGCAGACAAACGGGACCTTGAACTTGTGCTTGTTGATGTGGTTCTCTTCGTCGGCCATCGTGAGCACTTCGCTCTCGTCAATGTAGTCGATCTCAAGCGCCTCGAGGATCTGCGCTTCGACAAAGTGGCCAATGCGGGCCTTGGCCATGACCGGGATCGTCACAGCCTTCTTGATCTCTTCGATCATGCTCGGGTCGCTCATGCGCGCGACGCCGCCATCGACGCGAATGTCGGCCGGGATGCGCTCGAGCGCCATGACGGCGACAGCGCCGGCTTCTTCGGCAATGCGCGCTTGCTCGACGTTGACAACGTCCATGATCACGCCGCCCTTGAGCATCTTGGCGAGACCGGCCTTGACGAGGAACGTGCCTTCAGCCGGCGCAGCAGCAGTGGTGGTCTGGGGAGCCATGGGGACTTGAGGAAGAGGTGTGGGGTGCGCGTGGAGAATTGGCGAATGGCCGTTGGTGCGCAACACAAGCGACACGGAGCTGCTGGGTGAGCGCAGTGTTCGTGCGGTGACGGCACCGCGGCCATCAAAACCTTGCCATCGAGGTGCGACAGCTTCAATACTGGCCCACATATGGGCCACTTGGGCCACTCTGCGCGACTTGATTGGGTACTGAATGGACCACCCTACCCCCACCATGTGGACGAATGGCGTTGGGTGCTGTGGATTGGACGAAATTGGTCAAATGCGATTGCGTCATTTGGGCCACCTGTGGGCCACCCAACACGGCTTGTGGCGAGTGGTCAGGTGGCCCACGCCAGATGGCTACATGTGGGCCACCCCAAATGCCTCGGCTCAGCAATCGCCTTTCTTATGGTTCAAACTGCACCACAAGCAGTGCGACATTGCTCTATCGACCGCAGACTCGTTCGCCCATTTCACTGTTTAGTCAGACTCGACGGCCCATTTCGATGTTTAGTCCGCGCTGGATCCCGTCGGTACCGAGGCCATTGGGCAGCAGCGAGGTGGAGGTCTAACGCAGCAAACACCAGCACGATGACGTGGCAAGCGCTGTCGGATAAATTAGAGACGATTACAGTGCCGTGCCGCGCTCGAGGTTCTGGCGAATCTCGACCGTGTACTTGTCGAACGCTTGTTTCGCCTTGCGGTTGAAGATCTGGTTCTGGTGGTTGATGTAATCCACGTCTTCTCCGTCTTGGTGCGCGCGACGGCGACTGAACGTCTTGCGGGCCTTGATGCGCTCTTCGAGTTCGTTTGCCATGCGCTCGATGTTTTCCTGATGAGCAAAAGAGTCAGCAAGCTGTCTCCTATGAGCACAACGTCATCACCATGAATCGTACCGGTGCATCCTTCCCGCCTTGGCCGTAGGACAGTTCATCTTCAAGCGAAGTGGACGCGGTCTCGGTCCCTTCGGCTGTCTGTGCTTGCTGCGCGGTGGGGAGCACCGTCAATCGCTTCTTGTAGGCTTTATACAGCGAGTCCTAGTGGATGTGCAACGCATACTCCATTAATAATTCTCATTCAAGCAGGGACCCTACATAAGAGAGGAGACGAACCTGGTTGAACACGTCCCAGCCAAACGCGGCCTTGCGCTTGGCTTTCTTGTCGGCATTCTTGGCCTTTGCTTCGGCAACTTCGGCTGTCACAAGAATACATGAGCTTCCTTTGCGTTGGGATCAAACAACAGGGGGATCACTGGGCGTACCTGTATCCTCTAGATGGCCCGTCCCCGACTTGATTGCCGCTTTCTTTTCCTCTTTTCGCTTGATTGCTTGCTCTTTCTTGGCCTTCTTGTCGCCGTTGTTCAGCCGCTCGTGCTCCTGGGCGACTTCCTGTACAATACAAAACGATGAGGACTCGCACCTTTGACTGTTATATCAGTACGTCAACTGCCCGTACCTGCTTATTGGCCTTGCGCCCTGCGTTCACTTTCATGCGGAGCTCAAAGAGCTTGCGCTGCGCCGGCGTCATCGCCGCAAACGTGTCGTCCGCGTCCGCCATCGTTCTCTTGTTTTCCTGTGCTTGTGTCTGGGTCGCAGTGGTGGGACTGTTGTCGAACGAATTATAGGCGCGTCCGATTGGCGTCGATCACGCGTTACATTCAACAACACAGGTACTATGCTCTAACAAAGGGATGATGGAATGCTGGTCAAGCTCATGTGCGCCATTCGAAGTCGAAGCAGGAGCTCCATCATTGATCATCTTATTTGGCGATGGACGACGAAGACGATTTCTTTGCCGAGCTCTGCGGCGTCACGGTCTCCGACATGGGCACCGTCGCCGAGGACGAGCGCGTCGTCGTGCGCGACGCCTGTCTCGACGTCGAGCGCGCGGTGCTCGAGACACGACCGGCGCTCGTCGCCAGCGCGCTTGAGGTCATTGGGTCCAAGAATGTACCCACGTTGCAGCGCTTGGTGGACGCACTGGCGCTCGGCAAGCTCGTGTGCGAAGGGCGGTACGCCGAGATTGTGCGATCGACCATTGGCCAGCGCGTCGTGCAGCACGTGATCGAGGGCGAGAAGATCGAGCAGCACGTTGCGACGCGCATCGCATCGCGCCTCACTTCTTTCGTTGCGCAAGCGGCCGCTGCTGACCCAGAGAACGAGTGGACGCCGCTCGCTACGAGCTACGAGATCTTGTTTGTCGCGATTGCGTTCTTCAACCTGTTTGTCCAGGCGAACTACACTGGCCCGGCGATTGACCCGGGCGACGTTGCTGATCTCACGACCATGGCGGCAAAGGTATTGGGCATGGACGACGCCGAGGTGGCGCACCGCGAAGCCGTGCTTGCACTCCAAGTCGACGGCGAAGGGCCGTTTACGATCTGCGAGTTTCCGGTGTTTTTGGTGCTCGGACGCGCGATGCTGAGCTTTGTCGGGAACGCCAAGTTTGCGAACTGGTCGGTCGCGGTCGAGACTGTGGGTTCGAGTGACGACGACGACGACGTGGAGGCATCTCCGGTGGCGTCGACCGACGTCGTTGCTGTGCTTGACCAGCTCCAGACCGCGGCGTGGTGGAACGCGCGTGCTGCGGTCGCGCACGAGCGCTTGCTCATTGCCAAGGAGCCGTCCAACACGCTCTGGTACGAAGCGCGTCGGGGCTTCGTGCGTACGCTCCGCCACAATTCACTCTTTCCGGCGACCGAGCACGGCCAGTACTTGCGCACGCGCGCGCTCGTTGAGTGGGGTCTTGCGCAAAACTACTTTGACAAGAACAAGCAAGGCAAGCGCACGTTCGAGCGCGCCAAGGACACGAGCGGTCTTACAGTTCAGCTCTCAGGCTCGCTCGGAAAGCGCACCAAGTACCAGCAAAAGAGCGTCGCGCAAATGGTGCTTCTCGCCGCGTCCAAGTACCCACCGTCGAGCGACGACGCGGCGCCGTCGGTGTACGCAAACGCCATGGCCGACGCGACGCACGCCGACTTTGGCGGCCGCAAAGTCGAAGACGCTGCGCCGTCGTCGGTGCCCGATGGGGAGCTCACTGAAGAAGAACTGCAGATCCAAAAGCTCGTGCAGGACGGCGAAGCCGCGTACCGCAACGTGCACCTCGACCAGGTCGATCCCGACAACATTCTCCTCGAGCAAATTCGCTTTGAAGACCAGACGCTCACGGAGCAAGGCAACTTGCAGACGATCGATCAAGTCGTGCTCTTGTCGCTGTGCCTCGATGTCAAGAACAGCAACGCAGGCGACGGACTCACGCGCGAAGAAATGTTCCCGTACGTCACGCGCGTGCTCGAGAACCCCAACAACTGGATGGTCTACTCGACCGGTCTTCTCGAGCGCGCGTGGATCGAGTGCGAGTCGTACAAGCGCCGTGAGCGCGCCGTGCTCCAGATGCAGGCGCTCGTCGATCAGCACACGACGCGCCTCACGGTCCTCCAGAACTCGCTCCAGGCAATCGAAGACGCCGCGCCGGTCCACGAACGCATGGCGTTTATCCACGCACTCGCGTTCCCACCGCGCTACGCGCTCAAACGCGACCTCGCCGAGCGCTACTCGAAGCTCGGCGTCATGCGCAGCGCGCTCGACATCTTCCTCGAACTTGAGATGTGGGACGACGTCGTGCTCTGTTACCAAGTGCTCGACCAGCCGACCAAGGCCGAGCAAGTCGTGCGGGCGCGCCTCGCCGTCGCGCCGACGCCGTACATGTGGACGTGTCTGGGCGACCTCACGCACGACATCTCGCACTATGAGACGGCGTGGACGCTCTCGAAGCACCGGTTCGCGCGCGCCAAGCGGTCGCTCGGGCGCCACTTTTTCGAAAAGGGCGACTACGACAAGGCGATCGAGCACTACTTGGCGAGCGTCGACGTGAGCCCCATGCACAACGCCGCGTGGTTCATTTTGGGGACCATGTCGATGCGCACGCAGAACTGGGCGCTCGGGCTCCGCGCGCTCACGCGTGTCGTGCAGCTCGAGCCCGACAATGGCGAAGCGTGGGGCAACATTGGCTCGATCCACTTGACGAACGGGCGGTACGCCGAAGCGTTTAGCGTCCTCAGTGAAGCGCTCAAGCAAAAGCGCGAGATGTGGCAAATGTGGGAAAACTATGCGTTCTGTGCGATCCAGATTGAGCGGTACGGCGAAGCGATGTACGCGCTCCATCAGTGGCTTGACTTGCGCCACAAGCACAAGCGCACGGTTGACCACGAGCTCGTGGCGTGGCTCGTCGAGGCCATTGTGTACCCGAGCAAGCTTGCCAAGGCCGACAATGCGGTCGAAGAGAACGAAGACGCGAGCGGCACGATGCAAGCGGCCATGAGTCTCGCGATTGGGGAAGATGACGAAGAGGAGGAAGAAGACTTGACGACGTTCGATGACGCCGCGGCCGCGAGTGACGCCACGCCGCCGCAGTCGAACGCCAACTACAAGAAGCAGCTCGCGCTCTTGTTTGGCCGTATTACGTCGATCACGACCAACAACCCCAAGATCTGGCAGGTCTACGCGCACTTTAACGATGGTGTTGACCGCAAGGAGAAGGCGCTCGACTGCCGCTTGAAGCAGTGCCGTGCGCTCCAGATTGCCGGCTGGGAGACCGAGCAAACGAGCGTCGATGAGCTCTGCCGCGCGGCCGTGCGTCTCGCGCAAGACTACAAGGCCGACGGCACGAAAAAGTCGCTCTACGCGTGCCGCCTGTACATCCGTGGCGTTCTGAAGAAGGCGCAACTGGACTTTGGCGAGCTCGAGGCCGTGAAGGAGCTCGCACAGACGCTTGAGGAGGTCGAGGCGCTCGAGAAGCGGGCGTCGCAATAGGATCTTGAACGACTGTGGCACAATAGAGCATCTGATATAGTATTCAAGTGACCACGGCGGTTCAAAAGCAACGAAATGTTCGCAATTGGTTGTGCTGTCCCCAAAGCGTCAAGCACCCATCGCGCCATTGCGTTCCTGTGTCCTCTGGAGACAGCGCGACATGAGTGCGCGATCTTGTCGGTCTCTCCCGTTCGCTTCAAATGGGCTTGGATGAAATGTCAAAATCAGGTGATATCGTGCCATTCTGCTGTCTGCCCAGTGTGGATGATTGCCTTCCCGCCAAGATTCAGTGCACCTTGTTTTGAACATATCACCTTTGTATCACCTTGTTATAGCATCTCTGGCTTGAAAGGTGGTGAAAACCCCACCAAGCCCATATTCATCCAATCAAACACTCCCATTTATCTTTTCAACCAATCGCAAAGCTGCATTTGCGCGGGAAGAGCTCAGTTTGGAACACCAAACCGTTCAAGTCTCGACGCTCACTGCACACTGCGCGCGCGAGTGGTGCCCCTCAACCCCGACTGCAAGCAGCGGACAACTCTTTCGCCTCAACGACTGCGATGGCGGCCACGCGACTGGCCAAGGGCACCAAGCGCAAGGCACGCGGCGCTGCACTCGAACGCCGGAGCAGCTCGCGCGTCCAGGAGCTCAAGTCCCACGTGACACCCGATGCGTTCGTCACAGCGGTAGTGGAGACCGTGGCAGCGCCGACGGAACGCGAGCTGACAGACGCTGAGATCGAAGCCACGCTGCGTCATGCCGAAGCACTCGATCCTGACGTCAAAAAGGCGCTTGTGGCACTGCGGAGAGAAACGCTGTGTGTGCCGACGCGGCCGCCTGTCGCGTTTGTGCTGCCGTTCACGCCCGACGAGATCAAGACCATTGGCGTACGTCGTGTTCTTTGCCTCTTATCGATTGTGACTGACTTGTACTCGATAGCACCGCAAGGCCGTGCGTCACCCTCCGCCGTTTGGTCGTATCACCAAGTCGATTTACCTCTCCAAGACACTCCCCGTCGCCGATTTGCCCGTCCACAAGTGCAATTGCTTTGAAGACAAAACCGCAGCGGCGTCGTCGACTGAGCGCCGTGCGCTCAAAGCGGCTATTGAAGCCGCGCCTGTGACTCGCAAGAAAAAGGGTGGCAAGCGCGCCAAGACACCAGCCGAAGCTGTCGTGCCCGAGACGTACTGTGGCGAAGGATGTCACAACCGCATGCTGTTCATTAGCTGCTCGGCCGATTCGTGCTCGGCGCCTGACCCGGCCCAATGCTCGAACCGCGCGATCAAGCGCCGCGAGGCCAAGCCCGTGCGCGTCGAGTACGTCGAGGGCCCTGGCTTTGGGCTCTTTGCCGAAGAGACGATCGAGCCAGGCGAGTTTGTCATCGAGTACGTCGGCGAAGTGATTGACGACCACGAGTGCGAGCGGCGACTCATCAAGTACCGCGACCTCGGCGAAGAGCACTTTTACATGCTCGAGATCGAAAAAGACGTGGTGATCGACGCGCGCTATCGCGCCAACGACGCGCGGTTCATCAACCACAGCTGCGACCCGAACAGCATGACGCAAAAGTGGAACGTCGATGGCTTGCGGCGCATTGGCATTTTCGCGCGGCGCCGTATTTTGGCGGGCGAAGAGATCACGATTGACTACAACTTTTCGCACTTTGGCGACCCCATGGACTGCAAGTGCGGCTCGGTCGCGTGCACCGGAAAACTCGGGCTCAAGCGCTCGGACGTCCAGACCAAGAACGCGCTGCAGCGCATGAACGCGTCGAAAAAGAGCCAAGAAGTCTTTGACACGCCGCCGCCCGAGATCAAGCGTCCTGTGCAACTCTCGTCGCTCGCGCTCCTCAAATCCGCCAAGCTCGACGTGCGCTGGCTCAGTCTCTATGGCTTCAAGAAGCGCCGCCTCTTTGTGAGTCATGAGATCACGACGCCCAAGGCGCCGCTCGATGCGACTGCCATCCCTTCGCACACGAGCAGCAGCAGCAGCAGCCCGCTGTCGTCCGAGTGGTCGGCCACAACGGCCGAAGACGTCACGGACCCGGCGCTCCGCAAGAGCGACTGGTACAACCACTTTCAGCGCGGCGACCACCTCGTCGAAATGCGACACATGTCGAGTTTTATCTGCGGCGGCAAGGTCGACTGGTCCGACGACCTTCACGACGTCGAAACGAAAAAGCGGCCAGCGACGAAATCGCGCCGACTCGTGACCAAGCGCGTGGGGCTCGTGGCTGCGCGTGCGCGTCGCTTTGCCGATCTCGTGGCGTTTGCAAACGGCGCGTCGGCGTGGAACAAGCGCGTCCCGTCGTCCGCAAGCATCGATCCCGACCGCATCTACCGCTTTATCGACGCCATGAAGAACGGCAAACTCTTTCTCAACCAAAACTTGGTACGCCTGTCGACTGAGCAGTCCGCTGCAAGTGGAGACTAACTTTTTATGTGGTTGCAGAACGACTTGAACGAAGACGCGTGTCATCGCTGCGGCCTCGCGGGCGAGCTCATTTGCTGCGACGGCTGCCCTGCCGCCTTTCACCTCAAGTACGTCCTTCGTTCGAACCCGGCCATCTTCTTGTGCTCATTTGTCTGTGTCGCAGCTGCACCAACCTGTTCATGCTCCCACCGCAAGGCGACCCGTGGTTCTGTGCCGAGTGCAAACGCACGGCGCGGCAGCGCGCGCAGGTCGAAGCGCTGACGGCTGACACGGCGGAGGCGTCCGAAGCCGGGTCCCGCCGCAACTTGCGCGGCCATAGCACAGCGCACACGACGACGGCGCCAGTGATGCCGAGCCTCAAGCGCATTTTCCACGCGACGTCGAATGCCGAGACTGGACAAATGAAACGTCGGCAGCGCAAGAAGCGCAAGACCGTCGACAAGGCCTACCGCATGCTCGAGAACATGCCGCTACCGTCGTTCGACTATGACGACGACGACGAGTGACCATGGTCACACCCAAGAAATACATAATCCAGACCCACGAAGTGCTGTGTATTCTTGTGTCGCTACTGTTCCAAGAGCTTTGTGGGCACGGGGCCTTCGACCTTGTCCTTGAGGAACGCTTCGCTGTCTTCTTTCGCGCGCTGTTACATAGCATATCCATCAGCCACTAAAATTTCCACATCATTTTCGGTGCGCCGAACCTTGATAGCTGTGACGAGCTTGGCGTACGGGCCGCTCGACTTGAGCGCCGGCATGGGCACGCCGCCGTCGAGCTTGCCGAGGAACGAGTGGTTCTCGCGCTCCTCGAGCGCCACGCTCTCGTACTCGTTCGAGGCTTCGCTGTCGCTCGGGAAGCTCTCGAACGTGTGCACCGACGCGCCCTTGAAGCGGTACACCGCCGTCATTCCCACGCGCTCGGCCATGTTGCGCGGTCAATGATTGATTCTGGAGACTGGTGAACAAGAGCTACGAAAGACTAGACTAGCCTAATCAACTCTCGAGTGTGGGTCCTCTTTGGAGCTGCTCATCCCTTTGCACCATGGAGAGTGCGGCCGCTGCGCCCATGACTCGCACGGCGTCGGCGCGCGCGTCGGTCGCGAGCTCGGCGTCCGCGTCGCAAGCGACGACCACGTTTGGCGCTGGTATGTTTTCGCCGACGAGCGAGGCGGTCATGGGCATGAACGGGCTCGTCGCTGTGCTGCGCATGCTCAAGCTCGTGGACAAGGCGTCGGGTCTCTGTCTCTTTACGGCCCAGTGGAAGTGGCACCCGCACGCGCACGCCGAGGGCGCGGACGCGCTCATTCAGTCGCTGGCTCAGTTCGCACGCGAGATTGACGGTGGAGGTATGGACACTTGTGATCTCTCTTGGAATGCAGAGGCTTATCACAGGCGCGAATCGCTAGATGTTGTGCGCGTGCACTTTGACAATCGCTCGTCGAGTAGCAGCGGCAACGGCAACGTCACGCCGACGCACGCCAAGTCGGCCCCTGAAGACGAACGGCGACTGAGTTCCGTCAGCGAGGTATGATTGAGCTATGTGTTTGATACCAAGTGAAAAACTAATGAATTTTCATATCACCTAGTCGCATGGGCCGTCGGCCCTCGAGATGCTGTCGCACCACCACGGCCCAATCCAAGGCGTGCTGTTCCACGACCGTGTGTCTGAAATCACGACTCAGCGGCTCCGCGTCTTTGTCGAGCAAGTCGTGGAGCGGTTCTTGCAGCTATATCACCGCGACATCGACCGACTTCAGGTCGCCCATCCCGCCGCGCTCGCGCCCGACGAGGTTTGTGACGCAAAGAGCTTCTAACACTCGGACTCGTTACTGATATCTGTTGCCTTGTAGATCGCACGGCTCGTCGCACCCTTCGCGCCGTTCGATGAGGTGTTCCAGAACGAGCTCGTGACCACGCTGTAGACCTGAGTTTTGTCGTTCGCGATTGCCAATACATACTTTTTTCTTACGAGTTGAGCATCAAAACGACTTACTGCGTGGGACGGCGATCATTCATAGACGGCGACTCGACTCACTCGAGCACACTGCGCTTTTTAATCTCGGGGTTCGTCGTGGGTTTCTTGTCCGAGTTCGTGAACCCCCAGACTTCAACGTGGACACAGTTGAATTCGTGCGTAGGGACCAGCGGTCGCGAGCTGAATGTCTCGCACGGACCCGTCGTACCGCGAGACAAGTCGGCATCCTGCGTCACCAGTTATTAGCCTATTGCGCCATGAATCGCCGCAATTCACAACGTACCAAATACAAGCCAAAACTGCCGCCGCCCCCCATCACGAGTGATTCTTCCGAGCACAGCATAAAGTAATTGTTCCGTCGACTCCATGGGTACTTGACAAAGTTGGTTCCGATCGATGACGCTGTACCGGGTGCGCGTGGGCTGAATGAAAAGAGGAATGTCTCCCCGTTGCCAAAGTACTGCGTCGACCGGTGCCACTCGTCCGAGCCGTAGCCGCCAAACACGTTCCCGTGGTCATCTTTCACCACAATCAGTGTCGGAGTGTACGTCTTCGTGAGCATGAGCAGCGTATGGAGCGAGGACCCGTGGGTCTCGGAGCTATACAGCAAGCACCATCGACACAGCTGAGTCGTGATCGGCACCGAGTGGTCAATGTACGCGACGTGCTCGGGCGTCAAGATGTGCGACTGCTCCATGAGCTTGTTTGCGTAGTCTTCGGGCTTGAACGAGAACGAGGGCCGTCGATTGAGCCGCGGGGGCGAGGGCGGCGCTGATGGGTCTGCGCGCGTACCATGATGATGAGCTCCATTTCCTGCTCCTTTCAGCTCCTCTGGAGTCCATACGTCTTCCTCGTCTCGCGCTAATCGCCACATCTCCAGCCACTCGCCACGCAAGTCTTCTACGCAGCTCGGCGCGTTCTTGAGCAGCTCCTCCACCTTTGCTTCCGTATCGCAAAATACTCGTGTGAATGATGCTTCGTCTTCGTTGAGCGAGTTCCAAATTTGGTCAAAGATTTGAAACATGACCAGGAAGAGTTTCAGGAAGTACGACTCTTCCGCGAACAGCTCCCAAAAAGGCTCGACGGAAAGTGCGACAATGTTGATGGTCGGGTGCTCGGGTGCGGGTCTAGAAGGACACAAACCAGTGAGTCTCCGTCGCATCGTACCAGTCGTAGAGTTCACTTACACGAGGTGTAATAGGTTGATCAGCGCCTTGCAAATGGCCGCCGACACGAGACCAGCGTCGTACGAGCTCACCACTGTCGGTAACGCGCGGTTGTAGAGCCTCTCGAGCAACGCGCGATCATTCTTGACCATGTACGCGACGCACCGCAATAGTAGTACACCTCCCTTGTCAAAGTTACCGAGAATCGTTGGGCGATTGAATCCGTGCTTTTGCCACGAGTCAGCAATCTGCCGGTCAAGATCGTCTGGACTGCTGGTGATCGTTGGGATGCCCATGGCCTGTCGCCGATTACCGAGACTGCCACCACTCGACGTCCGCGGATTCGAGCCAGGATAGTTGACGCCAGCCATAACTGACGAGTACGACGGCGGTGCCGATGTGCTGAGCGGAAACATGCCTTCGTAGAGTTGTGGAGACGACGCACGATGCTTGAGCGGAGACGCGATTTTGCGGGGTACCGGAGAAGGGATGCGATTTGGACTGTCGGGCGGCGAATTGCACTGCGGCGACTCTTTCCGCTTGACGCTTTCCATGAAAATGTCCGAGATTTCGTCCAAGTATTGGCGATCCGAGAGGAAATTGACTTGGGGTTTCATCTTGTAGAGCTGATACATCGACAACAGCGCTTGCTTCTTGGCTTCGAGGCGCTCGAGCGCGTCCGACACTTGAACGCGAACGTCTTGGAAAATCACATCGTGGTGTTGAATCATGCGTTCAACAACTTGTGCACCGACAGCAGCAAACCGCACATCGTGATGCTGCGTGTGCGACATCTTACGCTTTCCGGCAGGCGTCGTCATCGCTTCACTCTTGAAGGCGATGACAGGCGCGAGCATGAACGACGCCAACGTCAAGTCCAGCCCGTTGTGCTCGGCGTGCTCTGGTAGCTGGAGAAAGTGCATGACGCCAATGACTTTTTCCAGCACAAACTTGTGGTGCACAGGGAGCTCTTGGACGAGCAGTGCAATGTTTCGGATGCTTGCGTCTTCGTCTTTGAGTCGCCCAGATGCGACAAATGCTTCGTATTTTTCCGATGTCAGCAGTGATTCCGGCAAATTCTTGAAGAAGTCGAGCAGCAATGCACCAGCACCGTGTGCGTCGAGGTTGGTGGGTAGCGCGCCTTCAGTTTCCACAACTTCACGGAGCTGACCCACAGTTATATTCAGCACGGTCGTACGAAAGAGCCGAGGCGTGTCTGGGTACTTGTACAGAATGTCGATGCAGTCTTGGACAATGTTGGGAATCGAGAGCACGGGATCAATCATCGCAAACCGACTGTGGTACGGATTCTTGGCGAGGTATCCGAGACTCACGCCAAACACGTGCTGCCATGGCTTGATGCCTTTGTGGCGGTGATGAAACACGACAGCTGATATCTCCATGAGATCGTCTTCCGGCACCACCGTATCTGCTTGCACCAACTTCTCGGCCGAGACCGTGACGTCCGAGGCCATTGGCGAGGTCGGCAATGAAGGATTGGACGCAGCCGCCGGAGACATTGGCGGTGCTGCCACAACGTTAGTCGTCGTTGGAACTGCCGTGGCATCACCGTCGGCTTTGACTGTGTCTGAGACCGCCGGTGCGATCGGGATTGTGAGTACTTCTTTTGGAGCGGACGTTCGGAATGGCTCGTCGTCGACTTTGAGGTTGAAACGCACGCCGCGACAGTCGATCACCATTTGCAAAAACAAGTCGAGACCTTCAGAACAGCGCATAAGCGCCCAATCTTCGTAGCTAGAGCGGACGACTTGATCGCACGCCATGGAGAAAATAATCTAGAGCAGCACCATGAATATTCGAGCCCATACAACATCAATAGATGCACAACGTACCATCAGACTGGTCTCCAACGTCTGGTTGTTCAACGCGATCTTCATCCAACATAACGCCTTGCCCGCGTCGGTCTAACGAGAAGCCCGTGAATGCACGTTCCCTTCGTATTCCCCAGCGCATGTGCATACCTGTGATAGCGTTGCGGCCTGTTGAATCCCATTCACGAGCGACGGCTCATCGAGCACGAGGGAACTCGAGTACAAGACGTTCCAAAGCGAGACGTTGACATCGCCCTGGTGCTTGAGTCCGAGTTTCAGACACGTTTCGAGCGCCGTTCCTATCGCAAAATGTCCGTCAGTTAGGCGTAAAAGCGCCCATTCGATCCCACGTAGCGTACCCAAGTCGTGGACGCACAAGTCGTCTTCCGTGAGCACGCGCCGCGGCTTTGCCGGCGCTGGTTTCGGTGTCGCCGTGGGCGAAATGAGCTCGAGCTCTCCGCTGCTCGTCGTGCGGCCCTCAGCCACCTGCATGACATCGAGCGTCGCCTTCTTCAAGCGCGTCTGCCATGCCACACGAGTGTCAGCACCGTTTCCGTCAGCTTTCGCCCACGATTTACACTACACGTACGAGCGCGTCGAATCGCTGCTTCAAGCGGTCATCTTCCTTGACGTCGAGCTTCGTCGAGAGCCATTGCGTGATGCGCCCGAGCATGGTCGTGTACGCGCTGGTGCCGCACTGAGCGAGCGAGAGAGAGAGAGATGGGTGCGTACGGGCGCTCTATCTTATACGCGCGTGCGTTAATAAATAGCCGCGCGCGACCAGACCCGCCTTGTCGACAAGCGCGTGGCGCAATGGAGAGTGGCAAATTTAGTCTACAGGCGGTCCTGCCTCACGCGAGCAAGTGCGATGGATGCGTTCGGCGACACAGGCTCTCCCGACGATGTGCCTGCTTGGGTTGCGACGTTTCCATTGCACTGAAGAGGGAATAGTACCCCCGTCGCGCAGGAAGATGGGCTCGTAGGAGGCATTATTGACGGTAAATTATCCAAGTCTATATCCACCGTGTTTTGTAAATTGCAGATGATGGGTCTGATGGGCTGTCGTAAATTACTTCAGCGTAAGTTACATTTCTCATCTGAGAAATGTTTCCACGCGCCAAAAAGCGGGAAATATCGAGTTTCAAAGACGAGAGAGTGATGGTCTCTCTCGTTGATTGACGGGGACGCCCAACATCAAAAGCGTGGAGATCGCGCGGAGGACGATGGCGACCGAGACGACGCCGTTCCGCCCCACGCGCGTCCACGACTCAACGCAGAAACAGCCGCGATGTGTGGCCACAAACCCCAGCAATAAGAACGCGCGTCGCTTGCGCATGAGTGACGTCGCGATGGACGACGAGCTCCCGCGCAGGATCGAACACGATGACGCGCCCCCGTCGCCTGTGCTCAATAAGACGCTCTTTGGCGGCGGCTTTAGCGACAGCAGTGACGATGAAGATGACGGTGGTGACGCGCACAGCAACGCGCTCAGCAACGCGCGACGGTCGTCGTATCGGAGCCGCACGCGGCGACTCAGTGGGCTCCGCGCATCGGCGCCACCGGCTGTTGCGTACTCGACGACGACACCCATGAAAGCAACACGCGCATCCGCGCGCCGACACACGATCGAATGCGGCCGCACAAGTCGATCAATTGTCGACGAGTCGCCCCTGCCGGCCGAAAAGCCTCCTACAACCCCCACCAAGCGCGTCAAAGTGCCGTTTCTCGGGCTCTACTCACCTGTGCGTGCCGTCCCAACTTCTCCAATGCCGATGGCTGGGACCCCGCCACGAGTCCCGGTGGACCAAAATATGTCGGTGTGCAGTCCGATGTCGACATGGTCGCCGTGGGATAGCCCTCGTAAGAGGGAGGACGCGACGCCGAGTCCAATGAACGTTTCGTTCAAGAGCCCGATACCGCCAACGCCGATGAAACGCAACACTACGCCATGTACGTTGTCTGCTCTTCCATGTTCTGGGAAAACGAATCACGAACAACCGTTTGTAGCCCGTCAAAAGTTTCTCGACCGAAAAGAAGTCCTCGTCCGAGTTCGATATCCATCAGAATCACCGGTACGAGCTGCAAACACTACGGAATCAGATTTGACTCCTTGGTTGACACATCCGCTTGCATCCAGGGATCCAATCACACGGTGGTTCAAGAACTCGAGACAGTTGGCTGGCTTGGCGCTGGTGTGTCTGCGGAAGTCTCAAAGGTGACTGACCCTCTCTTCTGTTCCACCAGACTATGATCATTGGCTCATGGTTGCTTTGACAGGTCTACTCTAAGAAATTGAATCAGTACTTTGCTGTGAAGAAGACAAAGCACGAGCTGCGAAGTGAAAGCGAACGGTATGCCTTCCGACAAGGAGGTGGTTGTCACTCTTCACCTCTGACGGACGATACTGTATTTTAGAGATGTGCTCTTGCAAGAGATTGTCATCGCTGAGCACTTGGCAACTGCAGGTGCAAATTTCGACCACCTCGTCCGATACCACCAAGCGTGGCAAAATCACGGTATGGACAGAAACCTGTTTCATTTCTACAATTCTTTCTCACATCAACGTGAATGCTGTCCAGGATACCTCTTTGTCCAGACTGAGCTGTGCACGGGTGGCAATCTCCGTGACTTTATTTCTTTTTGCGACGGTCGAAGGATCCCTGAAGACTGCTTGTGGACGATTATCAACCACGTTGGTCAAGGCCTCGAAGCTCTCCATACCAACCACGTCGTACATCTTGATATCAAGCCAGACAACATATTCATCACGTCTGACGGGACGTTGAAGATTGGAGATCTGGGGATGGCAGCTGAGAACTCGAGTGGATCGAAGCGAGTGGATGAATTGGAAGGCGATGCAATGTACATGGCCAAGGAACTACTGTCCTCTGCCGTGCGATATCCTTCTGCGGATGTCTTTTGCCTCGGTACGACCCTGCCATATTGACTGTGCTTACCACGTGCCTGACATATACCGGTGTTAGGAATCATGATGCTCGAGTTGGCGACGGGGATCGAGTTGCCTGCGTCTGGGGAGGATTGGCATGCATTGCGAAGCGGCCATTTACCGCCACTCCCAGAGGAATACACCCCCGAACTCTCGTCCGCGATTGCCCAGGTAAGGCTCGCTCTGGCGTGTCATTGCATCAACAGGTTCTAACTCGTATTGCTTGTCCAGATGATGCACGCTGACCCGTCGATGCGGCCAACGGCAACGGAGATTGTAAATCACCCGCACATACAGCCTCGCTCTGCGCCGGCTGCGATCGTTCTTGAGGTACAGTCCATCGATCAGGAGCATTTACTGTCCTCGATCTCACGAACGTTTTCTGTTTTCTTAGCACGCTCAAGAGTATCCAGCCCTTGCCGCCAAGATGGTGCTCAACACGAGTCGCTCGAGCCTCTCAGAGACGCCGCGTAAACCGAGACTGTCAATCTCGCTCTTTTAGGCCATCAACATGGCTACACTGGGTCCCCATTTTTCGGTTATTATCAAAAGTAGACAAGCCGAATTCCATAAATATCGATTCTGACAGTGAACCGGTTCGGTCCACTCATTTTCTGGCCGGACCGACCCGACCCGTTTCAACCATTGGCTGGCTGTGTGTTGTGTTGGGAGCTGCTCGCCGCGACCGACGAGCGCCGCAGTATCTCATTCGTGTGTGAAGGAAAAAGTAAGTCATGGCTGCTGCTCTGTGGCTGAAGCACCTGCACAGATGCTCACGCTCTGGCGTTCATGATGTACAGTGAAGTTCAACTCGGCCGTCTCCTCGTCCCGCCGCAAGGCCCGCAAGGCCCACTTCGGCTCGCACTCGACGGCGCGCCGCGTGCTCATGAGCGCGCCGCTCTCGAAGGAGCTCCAGAAGAAGTACAATGTAAGTTAGTGTGAGTCACTCGTGAGGGCGACACCACTACACTTCAACGTATAAGTCCATGTCAGTCGGAGCACGATGTCTCCGCTGGCACTTCATGGCATCGTGTGAACCGTAAGTGCGGATCCAGTCGGCTGCTCCTGCGATACTGCGGCCGAGTCTTCTGTCGAGGACGACGTGGCGAGTTGACACAGGAGCGAGGCTGTCCCGTCATACCCTCCATACTCCTACACCGAACATTCTCGGCCCTCGACGGATCGCTGACGTGTGTTCTCTTAGGTGCGCTCGCTCCCGATCCGCAAGGATGACGAGGTCACGATTGTGCGTGGCGGCTACAAGAACCGTGAGGGCCGTGTCACGACCGTCTACCGTAAGAAGTTCGTGATCCACGTCGAGCGTGTTGTGCGCGAGAAGGCCAACGGCGCCGCCGTCCCGGTCGGCATTGATGCCTCGAAGGTCGTGATCACCAAGCTCAAGCTTGACAAGGACCGCAAGAAGATCCTCGAGCGCAAGAACCGCTCGGTCTCGGACGCCAACAAGGGCAAGTTCACGGAGCAGGATGTTGCCATGGCCAACGTCGACTAAGCGTTGGACTGACGACACACACGTGCTGAGCAACGAGTTGATAGCTTTGTCCTGCGTTGAGGAAGGTCACCAATCAATACACGCACGGGATGAGCCACCACTTTCTATGTCGTTCAAAACAGCGAGAGCTTTTTCATCTCGTCCTCGATCATGGTCTTGAGCGCGAGCGCCGGCTGGTCGCTCGCAAGCTCCACCAGCAAGTTGATAAAGTCGACTTCGCGCTCGGCAAACTCGCGGAGCGAGAGCTCTTGGACTTCGAGCTTTCGCAGCACTTTGTTGGCGAGCGGCACGAGCTGCGGGACGCTCCGCTTGACGCCTTGAAACAGCTTTTCTTCAGCGTCTCGGGCTTGTGCGTCGCGCCGCCAGTTCTCCGGCTCGAGCCACGAGCCGCTATTGTTGCCATCGCTGTTTCCTCGTAACCGCTGCATGCGGTCGCCGTGCTTGCGGACAAACTGGTCGAGGATCTCGGCCTTCTTTTGCTCGCTCTCGACGGACGCCAAGTACATTTTCGCCGCGAGCAGTTCTTCGGTCGTCGCCGCTTTTTCGAGCAGCAGTCGCTCGTTCTCTTGCTGGAGTTGGTGCGTCTCTTGCTGGGCGATGGCGACTTCAGCACTGAGCCGCTGCTTCCCGAGCCGCGTCGATGTCAGGGCGCCATCGCGCTCGGCCAATTCTCTACACACACAAAAGCGCGTTAGGCTCGATAGAGAAATGCAATATACCGTGTCACAACGCACCTCGAGAGGCGATCTACTTTGCGCGTAGACTCGTCAATGAGCCGACTCTGCGCATGAAACTGTCGCTCTTTCTTTCGGAGCTCGGCGAGTTGCTGCTCGAGCTCGAGCTTATCAAGGGCCAGGGCCTGGTATCGCTTCTTCAAATCAGTGAGCAAGCCGCCTGGCCCCGGACCGTCGCCGACACTGGACGGGCTCCCTGAGACTTTTAACTCGAGCTCGACGTTTTGCATGCGCAGCTGCTGGAGCTCGCGTTGGAGGCTCTGGACTTCGCGCTCGTACTGCTCAAAGACTTGGGCGACGCCGCTCTGTTTCTCGAGCATGCGGACTTTGGATTTCAGCGCCACGGCCTCGAGCTTGAGGTTCTCAATGTGCACTTCATACTGCGCCCGGCGTTCTTCGTGGTCGTGGACGAGATCTTGTGCTCGCGCCTCGGCGGCTTCGCGGAGTTGCTGTTGTTCGCGTACGACTGCAAGCAATGCGTCATAGTTTTTCCGCAAGAGCGCGGCATCCGTCGCTTGGATTCTCGCGGCCGTTGTCGCGTCGAGGCCGTCGACGTTGGGCGGCGTCATGACCTGCGTTGGGAGCTCGATGTTGTTGAGAGTTGGTCCAAGGCGTGCGCCAAAGCCATTGATAGAGCGAGCACCGAGGTCATAAGGTGATGGAGGCACTGGTTGTGGTCGCGGCAGTGGTGGTGGCGGTCTCAGCAAAGCGTCGACGTCGTCAACGGGATCTTCAATCGGCAGTGGCATTGAGTTGGATCGATGTAGTTGCATCCGCAACGAAGCGACGGAAGGATGAGTGGCCACTGGCGAGGACTGGACTGACGGTCCTTGTCCGATCGTTTCCATGAGACGCGCATAGAGATCGCTGCTCGAGCCAGCACTGGGTGGCGCGTCCGAGAGACCGAGCGGAAGCTCCTCCAGTACAGTTGCTGCTGGTCGTGTGGTCACGGGAGGAGCGACTGGAACCACAGTGGTGAGGATGTCCTTCTTCCGCTGCTTGAAGGCTTCGAGCCACGACATGGCGTCCGAGGTCACAACGGGTGACGCGGCTGCGACGACGTCACTCGCTGGACCCGACGACGAGAGTCGATGGAGCAGCGACTCGCCAATGGCAACAGCCGCCATGGCCTTGGCGGCGGCCGAGTCCAGCGATGTCGTCTCATTCTCGGCTTTCTCGACCGGCAGCGATTGAAATCCAAGTTGGTCAAAGGCAACACCAGTGAGCCGCTTGCACACGCACGCAAAGCCCTTGACGTTGGCTACGGCATTTAAGAGCGCGACGCTTTCGCGAAGACTCGCGCGCGAGTCAATGACGTTGGCATAGAGAAACGTCCGCGCGTTTTGCGTCAAGAGCGGCTGCACAAAGTTGGACAAGAGCATCGTCTTCTGCACTAGTGAGGGTTTGCGCTTGGGCGACGCGCGCTGCGTTTGCTGACGAATGCCGTGGAGAATGCCGTAGAGCTCGAGCTTTTCTTGCGTCGCGACGCGGTCGTCGCCAAAGTCTTTGAGGTCGTTGAGATCGACAACGTGGAGCGTACTCAGCTGTCCGGTCGGTCGATGGAAAAACGCGAGGCGGACGAAAAAATGCACGTGCTCCGCCGTGTGTTTCCGCACGATGCGATGGGTCTTGGCGGTCTGCAGCGTCTCCAATGCACTCGCAAAGCTCGTGGCTTCGATCGAGACAAACGACAGCGGTGACGACGTCGCGTCGCCCAACTGCAAGAGGTCCACAGCCTCGTTGTTCACGAGGATCCAACTGCTGAGACCAACGGACCAGTCGCTCACGGCCTCACGCTCGAAAAAGTCGTAGAGGAGACCGCCGACCTGGCCATACTGCTCAAGGGTGTCGGACATGTCGGGTTTTAATGAAGTTGGCGTCGACGTGGTGGCTTTGCCAAAGAGAAACCGAAATTTCTGCGTGGGGTGGACGCCCAAGGCCAGGATGTTGGCGTTGATGCCGTCGACCACAACGCTCTCGGCCGCCGGCTGCGTAACGTCACGAAAGAAGGCATTTGCGAGGGTTGCAGAGGCGAAGACCGAATCGAATTCCCACTCGACGGTCGGCGATTCGCCATTTGCAGCACTGGGGCTCACGGGCGTGGGGGCGATCGTCGTCGTGGCTGAGCCTCCTTCCGTGCGGACCGATTTCGTCACGACACGCACGCATGGGCGGTCAGATTGGACGTCAAAGACTGGTGTCGCGCGGTTCGCGGCTGTGACGAAGCACGATACGTGGAGCGGACTCAGCACGACCGCGGTCGGTCCAGTCGACGCCATCGTGCTGCGTGAGTTGGTGCCCGTTACTTCTTGCAGACGAACCGACAACACGGAATGCTGGGACGACTGTTCAAGGCGCTATTCTTGCAGGAAACTCAAAGCGCGACAGGGGGATCAATGCGTGTGTATGGTATGGGGATAGGAAACGAGTGGCTTAAATAGACTGCTACTACATACGGGGGTGCGCGACGCACACCACAGGATCTGGCTTGATGCACTGGACTGGGCCACTCGCGGGATCGTAGTTTCTTCATGGTACAGAATTCGACTATCGCCTCCGCAAGCCTAGAGCTGCGGCCGTCGATGCCGATCGCCCGGGAGCTGCGGGTCTCGTAATCTTCTTGGGTCTTGCAAATACTAGAGTACACTCGCTGGGCATTCGCTTTTCTTCTTCTTCTTTTTCTGGTGCAGGCCTATGGGTGCAGCCTAGTGCTGCATCTCGCATGTCGCGAGCAATTCCATCGGATCTTCAAAAATCGTATCACAAAGCGACGACGACGAGCGGGCAAATGCCGACGGTCGTGTCGGCGTGCTCACGCTCGTGCCCAAGTCAAAAGCAAAATCGGCGGTCGTGTCACAATCCTCGGCCATCACTTCATCACTGGACGCGTCGATTTCAACACCGCCGTTGTGCTTCTTCACGACCGTGTCGACGAGCTCATCAAAGAGACCAATTTGCCACGCCACATGCTTTTGCTCGAGAAAATAGAGCACGTCGTGCGCGTTCCAAAAGTGCGCATTGTCAATCTTCTTGACAAGCGCGCCATTGATCGAGTCGCGAAAGACCTTCTGGACGCGCTGGACGTCGACTTGGACTTCCGACAGATCGACGCCTTGTGCGACCAAGAACCGGAGGAGCACCAAGAGCTCGTGCTCCGACGGCCGGTAGTGGCCGCTATGGGGATAGATCGTGTGGATCACGCCGTCGTCAATGACCATCATCCCCGCCGTCTGGACGCACTCGCCGGCGACAAAACTCGTGTGGTGAATGCGCGGAATCTTCTTGGTCTCTTTCTGGCTGCCAAACAGCACGCCGTCGCGTAGCACAAAGATCCATCCGTCTTCGCCGCTCTGGACAATTTCCTGCGATTCTTCGTGGTACACGCGACCGTCGCGGATCGTGAGTGCAAACTTCTGGCGCTCAGCGTCCGTGTCGCAGTAGAGCACCGTCTCGCTCTCGAGCTTGGTGCGCGGCACGCCTTCGACTTCGACCGACTCGTCGTCGAGCCACTCCCAGAAACTCGGCTTGGCCGCTTGGCGCTTCCACTCTTTGTAGTACGCGCGTAAGTTGGCACCGTACCTATTCACGATACATCAGTCGCGTGCGCTTGTCGAGATCATATATCACAGAGAGACGTACCGGTGCTTGCGGTCACAGACTTCGAGCCAGCTCTTCTTGTCGACGACGGAAATGTTCCCGGCACTGTACCCTTTCACGAGCTTGGGCGAGTACTTCTTGGCGAGCTTGACAATTTCGTGCATGTTCTGGTACGTCCGTCGCTTTGCGCGCATTGTCTCGGCCGTCATGGCCCACGACGCCGCGCGTTTCTTGGCGGCGGTGCTCACCGTGGCGTCGGGCGACCGCGTCGCCCAGCGATCGGTTGGAGTTGTTGGCGCCAGCGAAGGGCGCACGGTGCTTTTGCTGTTGTCGCACGGGATTAGCCAACGCCCGTCACTTGGTTCAATACGCACGGCAGAGTCAACGACGACGTCTTGGCCGAGGGCGGGAGCGGTAGGTCGCTCGCGAACGATGAGGTCGACCGACGGCACGTTCACGTCGAGAAGAATCGTGGCGGCGCTAATGGTCCCCGAGAAAAAACCAACGAAAAACGACGTTGGCGCGGGCGACGACGCAAATATAAAAGACGAAATGAAATGTGCGCGAGCGCAAAGCAAGCGAAGTGATCGAGCGAGCGGCGCACGAATCTGTCTGTGTTGGGCGTTTTCTTCCTTTTTGTCGCGGTCGGTCGGTCAAGCAACACAAACGACGGGACGAGTCTCTTCTTCACCGGGCGAGAAAATTGAGAAATGACGCTCACCGATCAAAAACCAAAAAGCGCGCAAAAGGGCACCCAGAGTTGCTGTCAAAACCTACCCCTTATAGAGCTGTGCCCAATCATCGACCGCCTCACCCCTACCCCATCCCAAATTCTCGCAGCCTGTCGTTCAAATGGCTTCTCAGGTTTGTTCTCGATCAAAGCTTTTTTGAATCCAACAACACTCCCGACGCTTGAAGCTGGTGTTCTGCTTTGGGTTGAAATGGGACCGACGCACGCAGCGCCCCCCGCCGCGTCTCGCTATTATACACTTGCATTGCAACTCAGTACACAAAGGACATGCGGAATTGGCAGTGATGCGTGTGTATAAGAGCGAGAGAGAAGGGGGAAGCGGCGCGAGGGAAGCGTCGTCTCGTCGACCTAGATATCCAGGATTCTAGATGCGCGCTGAATCGATCGGCGTTGAAGCTGTGTTATCGCTGAGTAGAGATTCATGTCGGCGCGTTGCAGCCATGTTGTCACAGGCATTCAGTCAACTCCCCTCTGGACGTCCTTGCTGTGTGCCATTACCATGCACCGATGTACGAAATCTGCACGCCGTCAAGATTCGCTTTCGAATCCAAACACCCTTTTGCCGTAGCGACGATCGCATGGAGCTTCAATCGCGCGACCCCTGTTCACCAACTCTCCCACCCAAACCCTTTTCCGGCGCGCCTGGTATCTCTGCTCGTTGGGTCAAGAGTTCAGACCCGCCGTTGTCGACCTCCATACACGGATTCGGAGTTGGGCATTTTGACACAAGAGCACTGTTGGCGCCGCTCTGTGTTGTTTGGACCAACTGGGTTTACTGCTGTTGTTTAGCGTGTACGTTCATGTCGACGAGGTCCTAACAATCATGTGATTGTTGTGGAGCTGCTCGCCCATGTGCTTCTCACCAACGACCTCGCCACGAGCTCCGCCATGTGGCGGCCGACATTGCTGGTGCGTCGATTGGCATCGTCCAATATCCTCCAGTTGGTGGCAATAGCCAGTATGATATTCTTATGCCACCGATCGGCCGTTTAGTCCTCGTAGCCAGTCCACGCGTCATGACGCACTCACTGAGAACGTGGAGATACGAAATGGCCAAACGGCATGGCATGCGTCTAAACTGACTGACTGAATTACGTATGATGCGTTCGCCTTAAACTAGACTAGGCTAGAGAGTTGCCCTCTAGTTCATCTACTTTGTAGCTTTCGCAGACGTCGAGCTTCTCTACCGCAGGGATGTCCAAAATAGTGGCACATCTAGTCACTCGCGCGCGGCTCCGCACCCATTTTTATCTCAAAATGGCTCATCGCGACGATATCGATGGCGTCGCCGCGCGCAAGCTACGAGACGCCGCAGCCATGGGAGGAGCGACAGGGCACGCTCGTCGACCGCGTCGTGCGCGTGAGCGCGGAGGCGCGCCGCATCTATGCACAGCAAGACGCGCTCTTGCCGACGATCCAGCACGAGCACACGCTCGACCCCGCAATTGGTGACCACTTGGCCGACGTCGGCAAGCGCATTCAGATCCTCAATGAGCATGCGCGCACGCCAGACAAGAAAGCTCTTGCAGTGGCGGCGAAGCAGAGCTCCGACAAGCGTGTGATCCCGAGTCGCTTTCCAGAAGAAGGGGATGACGATGAGAATGACGACGATGGCGATGATAACGCCTTTCTCCGTGGCCGCATTGTGCGTATAATGCATCGAACAGACCCACAGCAATACTGACGGACGGTGCCATTGTAGGAAACCATGCTTCTAGACCAGGAATGGGACACGCGGTCGTGGAACAGCGCCAAGATCCGCGTTGCCGTCGAGACGTTGTACAACGAAATCGAGAAGAGCGACGACGCGCAACGTCGCGCGCTGGCGACGACAATGCTGATCCGGCTCTTAGAGACGCACGAAAGCGCCGTCGACGTCGTTGAGGTGACGATCCCCATCTTGATGAACACGGCGTTCCAGAGCCTGTCGAAAATGGTCGATTTGACGCGCGTCTATCGCGTCTGTACCCTTTTATCGGTGCTCGCCGAGTGGTTTGCGCCAATTCTATCGCGCGAGAATGCCATGGCTAAGAGCATGGCTTTCCTGTTACGTGAAACCGAGCTCTGTGCGCGCATCGTGCAGCACCACTGGCGCGGCGTCTTGCTCGAACGGAGCCTCATGACTCGGCTGGATATTGACGCAAGTGTCCGTCGCCGCTTGCGCGCAATGCACTGGATCCAGAACGTTGAGCTGCACCACCAATTCACTGTGCTGCGCGACGTCGTGGGTCCTATGGGGCTCCCCCTCGACGCATTGCAAGCGTACGTCAAGATCCTCTACCACCTCGTGCGTCCGATGTCCACGGCCGTGGACAAGAACCGCCGCCACGACGCCACTGCCGACCAAAAGCGCTTGCTGAACTCAGGTTTGCTGGTCGTGTTGGCGTCGCACATCCCAACCGACATGACGAACGTTCCGCTCGACCAACGGAACGCGCGCCGCGCGATCGCCGAGCACGCCAAAGGCATTGCGCTCGCGCTCACGCAGGGCTTTGGGCACGACCCCAACAAGATCGTGGCGATTCTCCAGTCCAATATCATCCAGCGCGTGACCGCGGATATAGTCCAGCACCTCTCGATGCCGTCACTGGATGTCGTCCGGACATCACTCGATGTTGTCGCGGCCGTGACCAACGCCGTGTGGCAACTAGTCCAGCATCCGGACGACTCGCGCGAGGCATTGTTTCTTCAGCACCGCGTCCGCGCGACCGCCGTGCAGTTTCTCACGACACCTCAAGTCCTCGAAACGCTCCTCCTCGTGCTCCCGATTGCGCGGACGTCAAGCGATGCTGCCCTTTGCGTCCTCGTCCTCTCGACCCTGCAGTCTCTTTCGGGGTCTATTGGCTTCCGGCCTCTCCTCGACGCCCTCACGCGTAATGGCGGCCGCGCGCTCCAACAAGTGATTCTTTGCTTTGACTGGGACGCGTCTCCTCACGTTGTGCACGCAGCCGTCGCGCTGTTTCACGACATGACCAACCATTCGGACGCACGAGCCGGCTTTACGACGGCCGGTGCCGTGCTTTTGTTGTCAGCGTGGTGCACTGGGAACCTCACAACGACGAAAAACAAAGTGCGTTTCGTCCTCGCGCTGTGTGGGATCGCGCTCCTTGCACGACAGAAGTCACCTCCTCCCAACGCCTCGAGTGGAAATATCCTCGATTCGCTTGGGACATTGGATGCGCGTCTCGACGCGCTGTATGCGATTCTACTCGAGCTCGTGAGCGGCGCATCGCGTGAAATGCGGACCACGGCGCTCTATCTCCACGAAACCACGAACGTCTTTCAGCCAATTCTCCTCCCGTTTCTCGTCCAAGTCTCACCGAGCGACATGGAGCCCCAGTTTCAGACGCGACAGCACCGCAGTATCAGCTGCATTGTCCTCGGTCGGTTCCTCCACGTCCCAGCCGTCGCAGCCGCGGCGTTCTCCGAGGCAACTGTCGTCCACATTGCGCTCTCGCTCCAGTGCAGTCGCCTCGATGAAGTCGAAGGCAAAATGCGTCGCTCCATAAGCTCGGAACGCGACCGCCGACTCCATTTCTTGGGATTAAAGGAAGCGTGCAAAGCCCTCAGTCGCTTTGCGCGGTGTCCCAGCGGTCCGGCGGTCAACTTGACGCTGCGGCCAACGATCACATCCGGAAACGTTCCGCAGTTGCCGCAAGCGATCGTTTGTGACGTTGTCATGCGCCTCCACGTGCTCGAAGATGTGTTCCCGCTCATTCACGTCCCGACTGATGCCGCCGAGTTTGGAGATATTGATACAGCCATGGCTCACGCGGCGATTGAGCTCGTGGGGTACCTCCGACCCATGCCGTACGGCGAAATCGCTCGACGAAACTTTCTCTCTGCTACGGCGTCGCATCCACACGGCAAGTTTGCCCACGAGAAGCTCGAGCTCCTCGTAGCGCTAGGCGCGCCAATGATTCTCCACGTCCTCAAAGAAAAGGCGTGCGGCTCGGAGCTCGTGGCAACGTGCTGCGCTGCGCTCAGTCGATTGGCCGCGACCAATACGTGCCGAAGCTTGCTCTTGAAACAAGGCGCGCTGTTTATCGCGCTCACCCACGTCCCCGAGGTCCTCTTTGACGCAACGCAGTCGCCCGTCAAGAACATGGACGCTCATGTTGACGATACAGGACTTCTCGACGTGCCCGCGTCGCTCTTTACGCTCTTGGGAAAGCTCTGTGCGATCGCTGACGGCCGAACGGCGATACTCAAGGCCCAAGCGCTTCCACGCGTGCTCAAGCGCCTACAGCTTACGGATACGAAACACCGAGAGCACGATCTCGACGTCAAGAGCGAAATCGCTGGCCTCGTCCGACGCCTCGCCATGTGCAACGCCGCCGAAGGCAACACGAGCGAACTGTTCTTGCACTTTCGCGTGCTCGAGTTGCTCGCCGATTTGATCGAGACGCCTGCCAAGCGATCGTGGCGCGTGCTCGACAATGTCGTCGGTGCGATCGCTGCGCTCGCGCAAGACGTCCTCGTTTGCGTCCCGACGATCGTCCAGTTCGATATGATGACGACACTCGCGCCGCTGCTGCTCCCGCCAGACAAAACGAGTCGTGAGAGTGACACGCCGCTCGCACACCACATCATGGCTGCGCAGTATCACGTCGTCCACGTCGCCTACGCGATTGCCACGTACCCCTTTGGCGAGTACCACGCGTACCTCGAGCGCGTGAGCAGCGCCGATCCGCTATCGCCTACCGGCGCACGGTTAGTGATTGAGCGACTTCAGAAGATTGCGTTTGATTTCACTCTCGAGCTCCAGCCCAAAGGAGAGACGGAGCAGCCGACGATCGGTGAGTTGGCGCGCGAGATCCTCGCACTCATGCGTGAGCACGAAATGAGCCGGCAAGCGCGAGCAAAGAAAGCGTCGGTGCTCCCAACCGCAACATCGCCATCCCGCTCTCGCCCAACGTCACCGCACATCCTCACAAGCAGTCGCGGAAGCCTATCACCTGCAAAGAGCGAGCAATTTCCAGTATTGAGATCGCCCACGCGAGACTGCGGCAGGTCGCCACTCGCTTCGCGACCCAGCGAGACTCCGTCCAAAGGGGAGACAATGAGATTGCCGTCCGCCTCACCGCGGACAACAGGGATAACGACCGCTGGGTCCATATCCCTTGGCCTCGACTTGCTGTCCACGCGACCATCGCCCAAGCCAGCACAACCAGTGCGAGTGGAGGAACCTCCGTTCATTTTCGCCCGCCCGAAAGAGAAACAGCGCAAGCACAAGAGCCGTCGAAAAGACGAGAATGAGCAGTTTCTCATGCTTGACCCTCTTTTCCAACCCACATCTCCGCTGACGAATCCGCGACGGCGGAAAGACAATCGAATACTAGTAGATGATGTCGGAGGGCAAAGGGAAGAAGACGGTTTCCTCTACTATCAGCAAATCGCGCGTGAGGGCCACCACGTGAGTCTGCGCGCCCGACGGTCTCGCGCAGGCGACAAGTACATCCCGTCGCTTGGCCAACTTGTCGTCGAGGACCCAACAATGAATGTTCTGGGGCGACGATAAGCGAAAAGGCGACCGATTGTGATGGTATTCTTCTATCGGAACACCTACGGCCTTTCTACCTACAGAACGCTTAGACGAGCGCCGCGCTCTTCTTCTCGTCGTCCGAGCGCACGGCGCCGTAGTTGCCGCGCGACTTGCCAGCCGCGTCGCGACCAATGAGACGCTGCTGCGAGAACGAGCCACCTCCAGCAGGGGCGCGAATGGCCTTGGGGCTCTGGCGGTACACGACTTTGCCGCCGCGGCGTTGCTTCATCAAGTGCGTCTTCTGGAGCGACGGCGAAGAGTACATCGGCGACCGTTCGATCGACCGCTGGGCACCTCCGTCCACAAGCCGCACTTCCTTCTCCGAGTGGTACACGAGCATGCCCATGACGAGCACAAAGAGGGCAAAGCCGTCGTAGATCGTAAAGTTCTGACCAGCGTACTTGCCCGTGAGGAACGGGATCATGTAGAGCAGATCCGTGAGTGGGAGGCACACAGCCGACGACACGACAAAGAGCACGCTGCTCCCTTCTTTGAAGATGTAGAGCATGAGCTGGTTGTACACCATGTTGAAGAAAATGTACACGAGGAAGACTTGGAAAATGCCCGAGTCGCACGCGAGGTGCTGGCCGTTAAAGTCGACCGGCTCGCCCATAAAGCACTGATGTCCCTTGGCAACGTAGTCGCCGAGGCCGCTCCATGGAATTGGCGGATCGGCAAAGGCCTTGATGCGGATGGTCCAGATCGACGCCACGCCGAGGAGGAATTGGTAGAAACTCACCCATGCATTCGCGTACCAGATATCCAGGTCCACGTCCTTGAGTCCGATTTCCTTGTACACGTTCGACGCTGCTGCTGGGATGAGCGAGACAATGTAGAGCGTGATCCAGCCGACAGTCGGGTCCGGCATGTTGGCCGAGTCGGCACCCGTGAGGATCGGGATCATGTCGACGAGGCCGCCGTAGAGCACGAGGATCGACCCGAGAATGTGGCCACGCTTGAAGCGCGTCGAGAGGAAGATGTACGACAGCACCATGTTGAACGGGAGGTTGAGCTGGTTCAACACGTTAGCCAGGTTGCCACTATCCACACAAACAAACGTCAGCATAGGACCCCCTCCGCAATAAACGCACAGAAACCCACCCAATGTGCGGCGTCGGGAACGCGCCGAGCATGTTGTAGAGCGTATCGAGGAGCGCCATGATCAAAAACTTGTAGTGCGGAAACGCGCGCATTTCGTCCGTGATCTCGTCGGTAAAGTACATTTTGTACCAGACCACGGGCCACGACGTCACGACGAACGCGATCGGCGTAATGACGTTGGAAAAGTACCAGAGGAACGCGACATAATCGTACGTGATACGCCTGCAATTTTAACACAATTAGCAAAGCACCAAAGCAGAAAATCAAGAGCTACGGAGCGTACGTGTAGAGCACGCGGTCGACGCAGCGCGCGGCGATGAGCAGCACGAGCGCGACCGCGAGCTTGGACTCCCACAGGAGCCGCTTGACGTTGATGCCCATGCGTCCCCCTTTCGTCTGACGTTGCGCGAAGAAGAAGCTCGAGTGACTGACGGCTGTGGGTTCCGTGTTGGAGGCGGGATGAGCTCGGGAGCTCCTCGAGTGACTGGCGATACAGAGTGATGGTCGAACTCCAACGACCGCACGACAAGATCCAACAAAGAGCGTGCTTTCGAAACGATAGAAATCCTGTCGACGAACGCACTATCGTTTCTAACGCTAAACAAGGCATTGAAGTTGCCGTTACGACACGAGCAAGATGGCGCGCGTCGTGAATGGCTTTGATCTCTCGCGCGTCGACGCCGTGACGCTCGCCGATGGATCGACAATGGTCCGCGTGCCAGTGGGCGCCGTGGCCGTCGCGGTCGACGGCGTCCGCGCCGGCATGCGCGCGAAAGCGCAGCTCCAAGCCGACCTCGCGCAGCTCGAAGCCGACACCAAAGCCGCAGAACTCAAGCTCCAGAAGCGCCAAGAACAGCTCGACAAGTGCGCGATGGCGTTCCGCCCGAGCGAAACTACGCCGACGCCGACGCCGACGCGCCCGAGCGGCGGAAATGCCGCGGCCAACGCGCGCGGCTTCTTTCGCCAGCGGTCGAAAAGCGTGCTCTTTTCGTCGAGCGTGCGCGACCTCGTCGGCGACGTCATGGACGAAATGAACACGCTCACGGCGCGCGAAACGAGTGTACGTTGTGTGGGATTATAATGGGGATAATTACGAATCTAACGAGTTGTGGTCTCCTAGCTCCGCGCACTCATGGACGCGACGCGCGATCTATCGCAGGTCTTTGACTACTGGTCGGTCGTGCGCACGGCGCTGCGGGCCGCGCAGAGCGTAATCCACGCGGAAAAGTACACGCTTGGGATCCTGAACGAGAAAAAGGACGTGATGGAGCTCTTTTCGAACCCACCGGTGGCGCTCCCAGGGCGGTCGTTCATGGAAGAAGGCAAGCTCGTGGTCGATAGCAACACGACGTTTGGGCGCGTTGTGCTGGTGCGTCTCTGGAACAAGAGGTGGTTGGAGCATCGATGGAATACTGATGTAAGTGGGCACAGACAGGAAAGCCGCTTGAAGTCGACGATATTGCCGAGTCGGATATTGTTGACGTGTTTGAAGACCAGCTCGACTTGCTCGACTTTGAACCGCAAGCGCTGCTGTGCGTGCCGATTCTCAATGTCCATGGCGTCATGGTCGGCGTATTTCAAGTGATCACCGAGCGACGAACCCCGACTGGCCCAAATTATACGCCGAGTGACAATGCCCCAGCACCATCGACTGCATCGACTCCCACGGCGCCGCAAAAAACACTGTTCTCATCGGTCGAAAAAGAGAGTTTTCGGTACATTTGCGTGATCACGGGCACTGCAATCTGGAATATGGCGCTGGCGAAAGCCCACCAACTCGCCCAGAGCCGTATCGAGTGTCTCCTCAAGTTGAATCGCAATATCTCTGCCGAGATCAACTCGTTTTCGGTGCTGGATCAAATCGTTACGGTCTCATATGAGCTCCTCAATGCCGAAAAAATCCAGTTGTACGTTCGCGATGAAGGCACAGACGAGTTTTACGTCGCGAGCAATGGTAACATTGACGGGGTAGCAAAGGACGAATTCCAGACCGAGCACAATGGCATTGCCGGCTACGTCATGCGGACAGGACAGCTCGTGTTGACGAATTCCGCCCAACAACACCCCGAGTTTGATCGGTCGTTTGATGAGAAGTTGTCGTTCACAACGCGTCAAGTGCTTTGTGCACCCGTAAAAGACGCCGACTCCAACATCCTCGCGGTCGTGTGTGCCTCGAACAAAGCCGACGGAGGTGAATTCAATTCGGAAGACGCGCTGTATCTCAACTATGCGGCCGACGCGGCGGGGATTTCGCTCCACAAGTCCAATTTACTGCGTGAAGTGATTACATCGCAGCGCATCACGGAAGCACGCTTGCGACTGACCGACTTTGTGAGTACGTCGACGTCGATCGCCGAGTTTGTGAACCTCGTTATGGAAGAAGGCAAGAAACTCATGAGCTGCGATCGCTTTGGGTTTCTGCTTGTCGACCAACTCAAGAAAGAGCTGTGGATCACGCAAATTGATGGCAAGAACATCCGAATGCCCATGAACAAGGGCATCTCGGGGCTTGTCGCCATGACGGGCGAGCCCGTGTGCACGCGCGATGCCTACACACACTCGTGGTTTGATCCAACGGTGGATCAAAAGACGGGATACCGAACCACGAGCGTTCTGTGCATGCCTGTGTTTGAAGATCACGCGCCAACAAACCCCAAGATCGTCGCAGTCGCCATGTGCATCAACAAGAAAGACTGTTCCCGCATCCTGCCCTTCACAGCAACCGACACGGTCAATATGTCGCGGTACTGTCAAGAGATCCAGTTTGCTCTTGGTCGGCTCTCGCTCGATATCTCGTACTACAAAGTCGTCTCGGATTGTGGTGTGGACGGCAGAAGCAACAGCCACGCTCAACTCGACGGAGGCGTTGGCGACGTGTTCACGCCCGACAGTTCAACTCCGACCGACGCGGCCGAAGCCGAGATCATTTCGTCGATCGTCCACAAGTACTGCCAACTGAGCGAGTTTGAAGGCCTCGATATGATCAACACGGCCTCGTCGTTGCCCACAGGTGCAGACTCGTGGCTATCAGCACCGGTCATGCACCAAGACGAAGTGATTATGCTCCAAGACAGCGGCAGCGTCATTGGCGTTGGCGACGTCGATCGGTGGGACTTCAGCTGCCTCGACGTGTCCAACACCGAGATCTTCATGTCCATCGCTGTGATATTTCGCGTCTTTGGCATTGCCGAGACGTTTCGCATTTCACACGACAAATTCTCGACGTTTCTCTCGCATGTCGCGAGCCACTACCGGCCTAATCCGTTTCACAACTTTCAGCACGCGTTTCAAGTCATGCATGCCACGTACACGATGATCCGACTCGAGTGTCACCAGTACTTTGCCAACATTGATATCTTTACGATGCTCATTGCCGCGCTGTGCCATGGTACATTTGTTTGGCGATGCGAAGACTAGAAATGGGACTGACCGTGTATTCGTTGCTGCAGATATTGATCACCCGGGGAACAACAACGACTTTGAAGTAAAATCGCTGAGTCAAATGGCGCTCACGCACAATGATGACGCCGTGCTCGAGCGGCACCACTGCCGCGTGACGTTCATTATCTTGGGCCACGCGTCCGCGAATATTCTGGAAAACCTCCCGCGCGAGAGCTTTTTACGCGTGCGGCGACTTATCATTCACTGCATCCTCGCGACCGACATGTCCAAGCACTTTGAAAAATGCAAAACCGTCGAATCGCTCAGCAAACGCCACCTTCACGAGAAAAAGTACGTCTTGATGTCGGTTCTCCTCCACGCTGCCGACTTGTCGGGCCAAGCGCTTCCGTACAACCACGCGATCCGCTGGGGCATGCGCGTGCTCACTGAGTTCCAGAATCAAGCCAAGAGCGAGACCGACATGAAGGTCCCTGTCGATTCGTTCATGACCAACCTCCATCAAATGAAGACGCGCATCACCGTGCAAATGAACTTCATCAACTATGTGCTGCGGCCCATTTGGCGCCCACTTGCGGCGCTGTGCAAGGAGTTGCGCGTGTACACCGACTCGCTGGAAGCAAATTTTGACCATTACAAGGCTGATCTCGAGAAGCTCTTGGGGAACGACGTCAAAGACGACCGTCCGATCGAGTATGTGCGGGGCGACAGCTCGCGCATGCTCCTCACCAAGCTCAAAGAAGCGGCCAAAGCCCAAGAACGTAGCCACGCCGAGAGGAAACACGACTCCTAAGCTTTATTGAGCTCACAACTTTCTGGACAGCACCTGCGTGCTCTTGGAACTAACGATCGCGACGACGTTGCTGGAATCCATGAGCAGATCGATCGCCGCTCGGTCGCGAGCGTTCGACACGACGTCCGACAACAGGCTCTCGAGTTCTTGCTGCGGCTCGGTGCTCGACGATGTGGCCACGAGCGCCGTCATCGTTGCGCGCAAAAACTCGGCATTGAGCTGGACTTGCTGGAGAGCAAACGCCGAGAGCTCAAAGCTTCGGACCCACTCGCCGTACGCTTTGATCGTCATCTTGAACATGGCTTGCACAAACCAGTCGGTCGTGAGCTGCGGAGGGCTACTAAAGATCTGGATCCGCTTGGCAAAGATGCGTTCAATGTCGAGCTGCATCCCGCCGCCCGAGGCGCTTCCTGTCGCGCCACCGGGCCCGCGCGATTTGAGAAGCCCGCTGGCACGCCGACGGAAATCACGGCTGCCTGTGCGACTCGAGGCGCCGTTTCCACCACTATAGAATGAGCTCTGATCGTCGCCGAGGGCCACGGCAATCTCCTTCCCAAACGCAAACGACGCTTCGATGATCGCGACGATAAATTCTTGGACAGTGCGGGGTTCTTCGGTCGCGAGAACCCATTCAGTGGTCGAAAAGAGCCCATCACGAATACGTTCTGTGAGCTGATTGCCATACACTTTGGCAATGTGCACGACAATATCATCTGACGTTTCGCGTGTCACTTGAATCATGTGCGCAACTTCGACCTTGTTCTTCTTGACGTCTCCGTCCGCATTCCTAATTATCGGCTCGGGAGGCGGGAGGCATTCGATCAGCACTTGGAGGCACTCGCTAATGCCGTCGGACGCGAGCTCGCAGCAAATGCACGCAAGGTACAGCAAGAACTGGGGCGTGGGTTCGAGCCACGGCAATGCGACATCGTCGTCGTCTTCTGCACCGACCGCGCGCACTTTCTGGAAGGCACGCTTGGGCTCGGTGTACGTCAGCATGGCCGTGTTGAACCATTTCAGAAAGTGATAAAACTGCGTCTGGACCAAGTCGGAAAACAGACGGCTCATTTCGCTCAAGATCGATGCGCCTGTCTGCACGAGCGGCTCCATTTGCCGCAGCACTTGCTTCATCATGTCGGCAAAAGTCGACGCCATGTCTTGGGCCATCAACTGTACGCTTGGTGCTTGGTATGTCGCAGTCGCCGAGCCTGACGTCGTGCGGCTATTGTGGCGCGAATTCTCGTTCACTTGGCGATGGGCATTCTGGAGCAGTTCGAGCGTCTCGAGACGGAGCTTCTTAAATACCAAGTCAATCTGGTACCGCACGCAGTTTTCGAGAATCTCGATCGCGCCTTTGACAAGATGGCACGGCGGAACGACCGCATCGAGCTGCTTGACTTGGGCGACAAAGTGCTTGAAGACCCACATGAGCACAAAGTACTCTTCCGAGCCACCCGATCCCATGTCCGCAAACGAATCATCGTCTTCGCCGTCGCCGTCGGCAAGGACCGACTGCACTTCACTCAAAGATCCCTGCGAAACACATACCGGTACCTGTAAGTGTCCTATACTAGAATGAAGGTATCGAATGACGTACGAAATCCGTGTGGGGGCGACGGAACTGGGCTTCGCACGCGTGCAAGTAGAGCGCAAACGACTCTTGGGCAAACGCTGCAAACGGGTCGTCTTGGAACGCCATCGACGCTTTCCGTGTCTTGATCGCCGTGATTTCCGGCATGAAATGCTGTGTATACACTCGAAACACGTGCGCGAGCTGCGCCAGGACGTCGTTGTTGAGCTGCTTCATGCAGTAAATGACCGAATCGTCGTTGTTCTCGTCTCGATGCATCTCGTACTTGCGTACTTTCTTTTCAAAGTACGATTGGTGCCAATCGAGAAACTGCTGCTTGTTCTCGTCCGAGCACGCGTCCAAGTCGGCCAATAGGCCAATGGCTTCGCACACTTGGGACGACTCGAGGTCGGGCGTCACGAGACGCCGACGCAATTGCAGCTGCAAGTTCTGAACAATCTTCTCGGCCTCGAGCTGGATCGCCTTGAAGCTCGTAATGTGGTCATAGCGACCGAGAATGCGGCGCGCGACGAGAAAGTACTTGGTCGCACTCGCAAAGTCTTCCTGCTTGACGGCCGTGCTGAGGCGCTGCGGCAACTCAAAAATGAACTCGAGGCGCTTGAGCAGGCGGCGCACGCCAATGAGCTTTTCGATCTTGGTGCGATGGGGCGCGAGCGCGACGTTCACGGCTTCGCTCTTGTCGGTAATGACGTCCATGCTCTTGACGACTTTGTCGACTTCAGTCTCCATAGTCGCAACGTTCGAGCGCATTTTACGGATCGAGTCGGTCGCGCTGATGAATTTGTTGTAGTTTTCATACACGAGCATTTGCATGTTCGTGTCGAGTTCCTTGATCTCGCGAATGAGCTTGTCGTCGCGCGTGAGGAGGTCCGGAAGCGATTGCGTGTCGAGGAGCTCCCGGACGTAGACAGGCGCTTGGAACGCCGGCGAATCGATGTCTCGCTGGCTCTCGGCTTCGCTCTCTTTGTCCTGCATGCCATAGTAGCTGCTCAAGAGCTCCTGCATGCGCGCCATGCCATTGTCCGCACCCGCCATCGTCGTCCCTGCAAGAAAGAGCCTTCAACTCCCCTGGCAGTAGGTTGCTCGAACGGTCGTGTTGCTCGATGCAAAGGTTGCTCGAGGGTGACCAACTCAAACCATGTCGCGCGACGGTTCCCCCAAAAACTGACCTCAGTGGACCAGATCTGATAATACAGTGAGCTTACCTTATAAGGGACACATTGGGACACTCAAACTGACCGTGCTCTTATGAAGGAATAGTGTGTATTTGAGTAAAACCCCACGTTTGTGCCTCTTAGTGACTATAAATGGCACGATTGTGACAGCATAATGTCATTCTAGCAAGATAATATCACACTCTGATTATGTATTGTACCCAACTATATCAATTATAGGAGGTATTTCCCGTTTATCATCACCACATTGGCTTGATCTTGCACTTTTGTTCGACG